>JALPQI010006215.1:0-53387 GCA_025490895.1 Thaumatotibia leucotreta
GACAAATGTATTCTTACTGCTGTCACCACACGGCCAAACAGTAAAAAATAATCCCATATGAAACAACTTCTCAATTTCTCACTTTAAGTGGCCCCATGTTGGGCGCCATTTAAAAAGTCTTTCTCTTGTTATTATTACTTTAGTTGAGATGATCCAAAACATTATTGCTTTCCAATGGTAACACAGTACACAGTAGTGTTTTTTTAAATTTTATATATTTAATGCCGGATAAACAAAAAAAATTAACATATTGTGAAAACACAAATCAAATCAAATCCCCACCTCGGACGTTGGTGATCTTGATCATTGTTTCTTTGATATATGACATCCCATATTCATAAAAAAAAAAAAAATCCTCCCTTCACAACCCCACAGGTCTCGCGGCTACTCGAACCTATTCGCGTTGTCCCGCAACGACCTGTACGGCGCGTTGCTGCACCACAAGGAGGCGGCGCTCGTGCTCCGGCGCCGCGCCGACCAGATCATCCGGCAGAACGCCGCACGACATGCTCAACAACGCATGGCTGAGAGACAGGTAGCTCTTACAAACTTCGATCATGCGACTCTCCTCATTTCCGCGGGAAACAAATCTCGCAATGGCATTTGGTCTATGACCTATGTAATTTCGCAAAAATGATTAGTAGAAAAACGCACCAAATTCAAATTATATACTCGTACATGAAGCAACCCTATCCTGTCCTATGATACCTTATTTTGTCAGAAACATTTCATAGAATCGAATACAATATGAGTAGGTAATAGCATTTCGTTTAAATTGATTATGTGTTTCATGTATTTCACTCAAGTCTTAATTTCTAGTGAAATGAAAATAGTTATACATCATTCATAAAAAAAAATGAACAACGTGAAAAATGGGGTTTTGATGTTCAATTATCCTTTTTGCATTTGATTGATACCCAGTGTTGTCATATTAGTTCAATGTGCATTACTACTGTACTTTTTGGTTGGCCAGACTATAAATGTAATTTTCTTGAACAGGCAAGGAAGTCAGCCAGCATCCATGAAGATACCGGTATAAGACGGAGGCGAAACTCGAGTATGTCAAAAACATCTAACGAGAGTGGTGGCACAGGAGGAGCAGGCTTAACCGCAGGGGCGGACACAAGGCGCCTGCGAGCTACCAGTGCTCTGTCCCGAAGGAAACTCTCTGTGGTATCTGAAAATAAGGTCAGTAATAAATAAATACAAAATAAATAAAAATAAAATAAAATTCGTTTATTATCAGACAACTTAGGTCCATAGCACTAACTGTTAGGTAAATAAGTCAATAGTAAACTTACGTAAATAGATCAGTAGAAATAGTGATGCCTACCGGTTTCAGCGTCGCAATACTCCCAATAGAAAGATCATCATCATCATCAGCCTATCTCAGTCCACTGCTGGACTGCTCTCCTATTAACTATACGTTAGACGCATTAGCAGGTAAATGCTCGTAAACGCCACGCTGGGCAAGCGGATTGGCGATTGCAGTAGTGTGTCCACTATGATGACGCTGAATGATGGGCATCATTCTATATTCTATCAAAGAATGGTCAGGGTCACTTCAATCCATTAGTCGAGTCTTACGATACCCGCGGGAAGAGTTGGGGACAAATGTATTCTTGACACACGGTATAGTAACTGTAATAGTGTAACTGTAAGTAATACCGTACCCTGCCAAAACAGAAAATACCATTATAGCAAAGATAAATAAGTCGATAGTATAATTGATAGATCAGTAGAAATGGTGGCGGTACGGTTGTGACATCGCAATAGATAATGTAGATGAAAACTTATAGATATATAAATTTATTGTTTCCAGACACTCAACTGCGACGAGTCTTCCGAAAGCCATGACGATACCACAGTAGTGGCCCGGCCACGGGGACCTGTGCCGAAAATCGTATTCTCGTCCGATTAATCACGTCCATCGAGATTTTCAGAGAAATATTATGGCTATGGTCTTCTGTGCGGGTTTTTGAGAAGAACTACAAAGACCTGAAGCGAACGTGAAATGAGTTCGATTTGAAAAATCACCATTTTTTTATATAAGTCGGGTGGCTTTTGGAGTATGTTAAATGAAGCAGTATTTTCATGTCGTAGTTTAAGTAATCAGTGTCAAATTAATGTATGTCTTATACAATGGCGTCTAATGTATACTAAAACTGTGATTTCTCCTATTAAGTGTTTAAAATGTAATATTTTAAGGGCCCCACTTCGGGCGCCACTGTGTTGGTTTATCTTTAGTCGGACCTATTGTTTTCTCCTAAGTTATTTTGCAAGCTTAAATGTTCAAAAGACTTAAGTCTCATTGTTTTAATAAAAGCTCAAATTAATTTACATGTCACGTACATATTTTGATATTTACCTTAGATTAATAATGATGTCTATGGTATTAAAAAAATACGTATGACGTATCTGTGTTAGGCTCTAGTCAAGGATTGTAACATTATATTGATGTCATTTGACGTTTGGATGAATAATATTTGTAATTTCCTAATTAACTTATTATTAGACCCCGGTATCGGAGGTGCAAAATGGTAGCTGTCAAGTTCTTAGGGATGGGGTAAAAATATTTGTGATGTCGATAATTAAAGTTACATATCGATAATTTTTCTTTACCATAATAATAAGCTAAGACTTTAACTAAACGCACATATTTACGATATAAACTAGGACTATATAATTACAAAATCAACAAAATATTTATTTAATGTTATGCAACTTCGCCACACTTTTTATTGAGGTAATTGTCGATGAACCTTCTGAAGTTTGCGTTTTCGAATTTGGTCCAAAGTATGTTACAACTGACGAAAAACTTAAGCAGATCTCAGTTACAGTTTAATTGGTTTTAATTTTTTTTTCTTTTTTTACGAGTGATTTCATTAAAGATTGAGTTGCAATGCAAGACATGCAAGATTACAAATATTGGAATGGAATATCCTTTATTAAATAATAAATATTAGTAGAACATACGTTGTTGATTTTTTCTTGATGGCCATTTGATTCCATAAGCTTTTTTATGTAAATGATGTGTATTCTGCAAATTGTATATGAAGTTCAGGGTGTTCAGCAAGAAGTGACTCCACTTTCTATTGTATAAAATATTTTAGGAGAATAGACTCATAAACACGGCTAAATAATCGAAGACATCGTTGTAAGATGACTTTGACTATCTATTGACATAAATAATTTATTATAAGTATTTAATATCTCAAAAGTTTTTATTCAATGTTGTGCAACTCGAAACATAATAAATGTAATAACAACCAGAGATTTGTATTGTAATAGTAATGATTTATATATTCAATATTAATTATTATCATAGATCCCGAAAAAAGGCATACAAATAAATGTTCCTTGTACAGTAGGGTTCAAAATTGCATGGACAGTTTATGAATGAATTCATTCATAAATTGTCCATGCAATTCTGAACACCACTGTACATAAAAAAAAATTGTACAAAAAATCGAGTATCGATATCGACATCACAAAATGTGTTTACCTATCCCTAAGTAAGAACTTGACAGCTATCATTTTGCACCTCCGATACCGGGGTCTAGAAGTAAACATCAGTCAAACTCTCGAATATTACTTATATGTAATTAAATAAACAGATGTTCCCTGATAGCATATTTTTATTAAATGTTTATGATGATCTAATAAAGAGTGTTGGCATCAGTTTGTTCGTTTTTTTCTTGCGTGATTGTCTTAGTCAATGGTCAAAAAATTAATTTGAAATCGTTGAGTTTAGTTGTTACAAACGGTTTTCTCTAATATTTACAATATAATAGAAAATATGGGAAATCTAAACAAATATACGTTTTCTGTAGTTTAAATACCTTACTTACACAAATTGACCTTGATCTAGTGGCACAGAAATCAGTTAGGTGCTACAGCTTGTGTTGTGACAAAATGGGTAAATAACCATGATACGAGTCTCAAAAGTGTTTCGAACCCCGCAGGCAAGGTTTCTGGCATCTGCACTCGTTAAGTACAGATAAATGTATTAAAACAAAACCACAACACAGTGTAAGAGTTATAACGTAAAATAACTGACTATAGTTATGCAGAAAACGACCAACTTCGATTTTTTTGACAATGCAGAAAGCGACCAAACTCACTACGTTAATGCTTAAGTCTAAGTAATGTAAAAAGAAAGTTTTTGGTCGCTCTATGCAAAACTATGGTCAACTTATAAGTATAATAAGTTGACAAATTCGTGTACCTATGGATTATTTACCAATAAAAACCGTTCTGGGGCGGACGGAGGTTATAAATTACAAATGGATGCCATTAATATTCCCTGTGACACGAATATCGACTTTATACTATCAAAATTACCGTTTTGCCTTCGTAATTCAGCAAACCACAGTATTTGATCAATTCCCATTTTCCCTAAATAATAACGAGCCTCGAAAGAAAGGTTAAAAGTATATGAATTAATGAACGTAAATACGACATTTTGGTTTATGTGGTAGACTGTCTTTGCCATTAATTACAGTATTATGGCATGGTGCTTGCGTGCATTCAGCACGACACCGAACTTAGTTACCACAATATGAACTCAGAAGAACGAAAGATAAGAATTGATTTCGCTTGAATGGTTAATTATTCGAACAACCGGTGATTCAACAGCAATATCTAAAGGTTCATTTGTACAGTTAGGCTCGCATGCAAGTAAGTAATTTTATAAATGGAGCAAGATTCGACCGATTTACTTTTGATTTACCTGTGTATTTGTTTTTTTTTTTAATTACCAACTACTTAATTGTATTACTTTTTATATATTTTCATCGCGTAAAAAAATACTATAGTTACCTAATCCAGGTACTCTTGTCAAGTTCTTCAAATGTAATATTTCTATATGCCCCACGTTGGGCGCCACTATGAGGTTATTTTCTTTTTCAGTCGTTCAAATATCACTGAGATGTCTACTATAGAAATTAATTTCCATCGATCCATTTCACGTGTTTAAAATAGGCAATGCTCTCTAGCTATTCTAGAAAACTGAAAAATATTCTGATAGGAGGAGACATGTAGTGCTTGCCCTTAGAGCATGGTCAAAGGCGCCTAGCCTTATAAGGGATTGCATATACGCGAGAAAATTGCCCGGCGGTTGCTAAGATCGAGTGGCCGAGCGATGCAGGCATTAGCCGCGAAAGCTGAGCACGTGGTTTCGATTCCCACCTCGGACGTTGGTGATCTTGGTCGGTATATGACATCCAATATTGATAATTTATATAGTATTAAGTAGTGTGACTACTGGGGAAAAAATAAAAATAGAAATCAAAATATTTAGTTAATAAATAATTCGATCTGTGTTTTCACAATTACCTTCACGATTACTTGCAAACTTTACTAATAAATAAATTGTATAGGTACCTAATTAAGTAGGTATTTGCAAAAAATGACATAGGTACTTATACTTTTATCTTGTCTATCGTAATAATTACAAAATGCGTGACAAATATCATTTAGCTAAGCAACCTAGCGCAAAATAAAAATGAAAACTGTCATTAAGCATAGTTGGCTGATATTATTTTTTATTTGTTTTGGTTAGTTCGATACGAGACTAATGGGAGGCTATAATTCAGTTGTTATCTACGGATCGCATGTCGCGGAGGGCCCTTTACAACCCACGGAACGATGGTCCCATGAATTTAATGATAATAAGGCTTATCATTATGCTTAAATTATTTATCTAACCTATTTTAAAATAATTTGATTTGTCTTTTTTATTAGTTACTCCTAGTTATGAATTACAATCAATTTATATTTCAAAATTAAGATGTCATATTACCAAAAAAAATGACTAAATTCACCAACGTTCCAGGTGGAATTCAAATACACGTCCTCAGCTTTCGTGGCTAATGCCTGTAGCCGCTCGGCCGCCCATCAATTTCTGGATTACGGCTAGGCGCTTTTTAGGCTCTGTTCTCTTTAGAAAAGCACTTTTTAGGCTCTTTTCTCTTATCACTGAGCCTAACTCAAATTCCAGCCCCAGTTCGAACTTCTGGTACATTTTATTTACTATATCTACAAGTGAAAACTGGCTGCCTCACGTGAAACTTCGCGGTTTCTGTTTTGGAGGGACGCTTGGATGGGATTCAGCGGGCTGTCGAGCATTTTATGTGCTATGAGCTTATTCACCCCATTTCCCGTTGCTGGAGCTGCAGGTTAAAGTCCCGGCTAAATAGTATATTGTATTGAAGGACCTGTGAGCTCTAGAAAGGTATATAACATAGCCAATTTGTCCATCGAACCTTGTCGATATATAGACAGACCATTGACCCTGAAGGTTTCTAAGTATCAATAATAAAATATGTGCTGAGAACTGATCTTATGGGTTGCGGGTGTAGTAGTCGTGACGTCATCGACACCATTATCCTTTGAAATAACCATAACTAATGAAAAAGGTATTTGTAATGCACTTCCGGTTCATTACTGAAGACCTTTTAAAAATCACTCAGGAAAAATTCCATACGTGAGCCCAATTTACATAAATTATAACCTGCTCCTGTAATTATGTCGATGATTAAAATCAGCAATTTAATATTACAATGGTAGTTATTTAGAGTAACTTTGTATGACTTGACTGTTTATATAACCGTACAAATTATCCTATATATAATTATGTATATATTTCATGAAGTATAAAACATAAGGATCAAACTTGTTAATATAAATTTGGAGCCGACTGCAATCCAGGCCAGACATCTAATTTCAATGCACGATTTATTATCAATCGTCATTACATTCACGTACTAATACCTACATTCTTTACCTTCCTATTTTTTATTTGGATATTTGTACCCACTCGGAACTCCCTCAATAAGTGAAAACAATATGTCTATTTAATAGAGGCATGGATCCAACATTTCGTTTTCGTCGATATATACCCGAATACAATTTTTCAATTATTAAAACAACACCTAGACACACAGGTGTTACAGGTGTCAGGGGGGCGGGGCAAGTGCCCCCTTTGCCCCCCTTGTTTGGATCTACGCCTGACTAAATAAAATAACAATACGCAAGTATTAATTTAACAATTGAATTAGTTCATCGCACAGTGTAAAGATCCCTTTTTCATTAGGGTAGGTAAGCCAGAACTCTACCACTAGTTGCTCAGTCTGAAATCAACCCCGTAGCCAGCGCACTTTTGCAACCATTTTGAAAAGTGGTGGATATTATTAAATTATTGTGTTGTGGTGAACGGAGAGGAACTTCAGTTTATTGTTTGTTCTGGATACTTAAGTCAGTTCCCAGGTAAGTTTATTCAATTTTTAAATCGTCTATAAATGACCCCGCAGGATACAAGGAATAAGGAAGGTTGCAGTCTATTCTCGGGAAATTTTAGTATGAGGTGGATTTAAGTTTCTTGATTATTTTTATTGTATGGGCACTTGTTTCTCAGAATACAGTTAGTTTAAAGAGAAATAACCAATTTAGTCGAATCATATTTAATAAAGTAACACAACGAAAACTAACTGACATTTTTATTTTATCCGACAAGGCCTACCGCGAACTCTGAAATCCGCAAATTTCGTGGATTTGTGTTCGCGGTAGCAGACCTACTACCGCGAAAATCGAAATTCGTAAATTTCGAGGATTTTTCTCTGTCACTCCAACGAAGGCGTCATTACTAATGACTCATTAGAGTAAGAGAGACAAATCCTGGAAATTTGCGGATTTCGAACTTCGCGGTAGGGCCGCAGGCCAGAGCTCAGAGCGGCAAAAGTGCGTGTTACTTATTCGGCCTTCTTTGTAGATACAACATATAATTGCAGGTAGGAATGACCGAATATCTGTCAAGTTTAATGTACCTACTCGTAACGTAGGCTCTTCTAATGTAACTTCATTGAATCCATATTCCATACAGATAATTTATGGAAATGCCGTAGACAATATTAAAGTGAGGACGGGGACCGTTTTTCAAATGAGCTAACAGCTGTGTCAAGTAAAACATACTTTCTTATAAAAGCGGTTCGGAATTGTCGAAAAACTTGTGCATTGTTAGATTTATTGTGCATTGTTGGATACTCTACCAAAATAAAATATTAAACAAACTGCGCTTCAGTCAATATTTGACAAGCATGTGTATGTAGTTGAGGTACTAAATAAATTATGTAAACGATATTTAAAGAAAGAAATAAGTATAAACAAAATAAGATATATCTATCAAACCAAAAGGACACGAATACAATCCCAAAAATCTACGAAAGGATGTCATAAAATACTTCACAGGCAAATAATCCCTAATTTGATTATTTTTGTGGTAGCGAAGTCACGATAGCATGGGTTCGCGTGACATACCTACAATCCTAGCCTTACAGATAATATCAATGCGCTATAATTATTTTTTTACCACACTGCTTGGAAACATGCTGTTATATCCATTAATATCAGAGTGTTAACTACGGTACAAAGTATTTTCATTATTCTGAATTATTTTTGCGGTACTGTGCAGACGTGCTACCGCAAACACCGAAGTTCGTAAATTTCGGGGATTTGTCTGTCACTTCAACGAAGAGACTTCATTAGAGTGATAGAGAAAAATCCCCGAAATTTGCGAACTTCAGTGTTCGCTGTAGCAGGCCAGACTAAAGCGAAAACCCATTCAGTCTTATTAATAAAAATCGCTTATTCCAAAGCTAATCTACCGTTACACCTGGGGCCTATTTCTCGTAACTATTAGTTTACAAGTATATTAGTTATTAGTTACTAGTGAAAATTTTACAAGTCCTAATATTTTCTGTTTCTCAAAAATAATTATTAGACTGGTAACTAATATTGGTGAACTAATAAAAAATATTAGTCCAACATGGCTGAATAGAGTATACCCATGCCTTATTACGTATTTAAAAAAAAAACATTGGCGGTAAAAAGCAAATTGTTTGTTTGTTTAGTTAAAATAAAATTGAAATTATGAATATTAGATGTCATATACCAAAGAAAAATGACCGTCACAATACGTGTATTGTGATAATACGTTCAATAAAATTTAATTTTTTTAAGAATGGATTTGAAGTTGATGGTTTTGAGGAATATATTGGAAGCCAGAGATATTTTATTTGGAAGCTTTTCGGTAATGTTAACCTAAATCGATAAACGTAAAAAGAGGAGGAATTAACAATTTTAATTATTTCTCATCCGAATCTTCTTTAATAAACTATTTAACTGTGATAAGTAACACGCTAATAGTTTCGACTAATATTTTTTACCAAGCTTCGGCGACTAATAGCTTTATGAGTGTATTTTACAAGTGTAGTTATTTTTCTTTGTTTTGGAGAAACCAAAACCAAATTAGGTCTAATAATATTAGCTAATATTTATTAGTTGGTAACTAGTAACTAATATTTTATTAGAGTGGCTTCGAGAAACGCAAATTTGTAAACTTGTAAAAAATATTAGCCCGTGGACTAATATTACTAGTCTAATAAGTTACGAGAAATAGGCCCCTGGACTAGCTACTCCGGGAGTAAGTAAGGATTAACTTTGTAATAAGAACGTTATTACTAAACATCGAGTAGCCTTGGCGTAGCAATACGTTCCTTACACCAGGATTAACACGAATGTTATGGCAACCCCACATAATTAAAAAGTAAAAAGAGTGAACTACGGAATGAAATGAACGACAGCGGCCCTACTGCGAAAAACGATATTCGTCAATTTCGAGGATTTATCTCTCTCACTCTAATGACGTCTTCGATTGAGTGACAGAGAAAAATCCTCGAAATTTTCGAATTTCGATTTTCGCGGTTGTAGGCCTGATGACATTTTTATATTGACATTACAAACTTCACCGGCAATTTTGATTATTGGTGTTGGATATTTGGTGGAAAATTTTAATTATTATATTAACAATGAGCCAGAAACGCATTAGGTCATTCAACTGGGATGAAGAAGAAAGGGTAAATTACTTACGTTGATGGTTACTGTATGATTTTTTCCCTTGGCTGTTTTTTACTTGTGTCTTTTATAATTTCAGCAATTATTTCGCTCCGTTCTCAAAGATTACGCACATATTATTGAAAATAAAAGCGTGGACACAAACACGAATAAACTAAAAACGAACGCATACGAGCAAGTCCATATTAAGTAAGTCAAGTAATTTTGATTTGTCTGCAGTTTCGTTCTCGGATGCAGTAGCCGGAGAACCATGCCCCATTTGATTGTTATAGAAACATTAATAAGAACACCCTCACATAGTATTTATTCGTGTCTACTTTTACTACTGTGTAAAGCCCTGTCCGGTGTTAATATTATGTACAATACATTCATATACAATGTAATAAGAACAATTTAAAATTTCAGTTCACACTATTGTCACTGCGACAAGTTAAAACTGGCCTAGAATTTAAGAATGTCAGGAGAATGGAATTGGCTGATGAAGAGCATAAAATTAAAATGGAAATGGCTGTTGAAGAGCACAACATTAAAATGGAAAATCACAGGGAAAAGTTACGATGTGCTATATTGCAGAGGGAACTTTTGGAAATGAAAAAGGCCCGTGAATTTCTCAATCCTTAGTTGAGTAGGTATAAATAACATACTATGATGTTATATAGATTAATTTGCGTATTAATTTATGTTAAAATTATATGACGCTAAGCAGAGAGTACCATTTTGTTCCATTCAAGGGCCTATAAGTATTAGATTGAAGTTAACCTTTTATAATTGTATATACCTATTATAATATATATTATTAATTATAAATAAATTATATGTTGAAAATAAAAAATACTTTTATTTACAAAATAGGGCAATAAGTATATTAATAATGTACAGTCAAGGTCACCAATATGTTTTCACCACAAAGTTCCAAGAATATATATATTTACCTATCGACATTATTACTAAGGCGAAAAGTCCATGTATACATGCTTTTGACACTTTAGACTATTCCATATTTGGCCTTGACTGCACATAACAAATTAAATACTACACTTCCTTAAAAATTTATTGTTGTTGTTGATGATTGCTGGTGTTACTGGGACGGTGGTGTCATCATTCGCTTCATCTTCTTCCAGATCGTGTCTGTGCATTACAATATTGTGCAGTAGGTACTGCCAATGCAACAATATATAATTTTGTATTTTCCAATTTTGTGGTAAATCCTAACCGAACCTATCCTAACACTGAAACCGTTGTTTCCATACTCCAAACTTTCAGATGTGGTGCTATAAAGCCACCTCTTGAATCATCAGCTAGGTCATTTTTTACCATGTCGATGATAAAAGATGCGGTAGATCGAAAAAATCTGTATTTTGATTTAAACTCATTTTCACGTAGTTCTTCTAGCGGAGTTTTTCATATTTTATAAAATTTTACATGCCTCAATAATGTCATTACGTCCCCCGCCTCATTTAACTCATCTGAGTCCCTTAAATCGTCAATAAAATAATCGCGGTCCATTTTCTTTGCACAACGAATAAGTCATATGCGATGGCCGAAAAAAAACAGATATCGAAAAGTAAATGTTTAAATACGACAGCTTCTCTATGCTTACTCCGTCGTTAAACTAGGTGGTACCTAGGTTTAACTTTTACTACGAGTGTAAAGCCAGATTAGTATACTCCCTGCTTACTCTGCATTTATTAATATTGAAATTCACTAATCTTCAGTTACACCTCGGATTAAAGTTATGCCTACTTTATTCCATGTTTATTAATAAGACTGATTATGTCTAAAAATACAATTAACATTTTTGACATTGAACGTGTACGTTCAAAATCAAAAACACAGACTTTAAATCAGTTTTGAAAACAAGATTGACACTTGCTTCGTAGTATTTTATTTAATACCTTTATGAACTTCTTGCAGGCTTACGTATACAATGTGTAGGTAATAATATATGTTTTTACTAAATTAACATTTTGTTTTACTATTTCTTTAACTAATTTTAAACTTCCTCCTACAGTAACTATACGCGTATGCCGTATCTGCTTATCAGCCACCTCTCTCTAGCACCTAAGCTGATAATTCTTAACTAATAAATAAAAAAGGCAACTATTTCGTTTTAAAAGTATCACAGCAAAGCAAAATGAGGAAAACGTTGCGCCAACAGTTACCGCATTACAAATATTAGATCATGTCGTATTTCATAGCAGGCTTGCATGAGTAATGCGATGGTAATGAGCGTACCGAAGCCAAAGTTATGACATCCCCTGCCTAACCACCGCAGTTCGTGCACGAGACTTAACTTATGTAATTTATAATTAAGTACGCTTTCAGGTATATGCAAGCGAAATCAGACTTCAGGTTTAACCGCCTGCCTCCCAGATCCCTATTAAAAGGTCTCCTTAAACAAAATAAATTTCCTATTCTATTTCCTACATTATTAATTCAAAATTCACTGGCAAATTTTATAGTCTGGGCGGCAGGAGGCTATGCAGAAAATCAGTAATATCTGAATAATACGTTCCTATTGATCAATTCATTTGAATGATTTTTGTGTAACTAGACCGTGTCAACCCTCGACGCTGCTTTAAAAATGAATTTTGGTATTTAGGTTATCATTTATTTATGGTTACACTATGGATAAAGTAGAAATTAGTAAATACCTATACCATTCGACAGAAGAAAATAAAAAAATGTAAAGAAATATGGGTGACTTTACAATAGACGTCTTTGACACATATCGTGAAACATTTTTGTAGATGTATTTTTACGTTAACACTAATAAGTATCAATAATTTTTAAATGAAAATGTATGTACCTAACCTCAAGGTTTGGTGACATATTAACACCAAGATTTCGTTCCAAAAGTGCGTGATTATGAAATAATGCAAGTTTTTAGGTTTTTCAGGTTTTTTTTTCGTCTAACGAACGGAAACGCATGTCTACATGCTTGTCGCGTTACTCATAGCTTTCGATAATGTAGGTATAGGGTATAATATATGGATAGGAATGTATAGGAAAATGTATGTATATTTTATATACCTACCCTACTTATTAGATTGAGAATTGCACAATAATTCTCAGAAGTTTACTAATCACGTTAAGATTTTAGTTACGTATAAGATGTTAGTGATCTTTAAACTAAATCGACCTAATCTAAAATATGGAGGTCTGTCCAGGCAAGCCAAATAATATATGTACAAGCTGCTAACTATTGACACATTACTTAAGGTTGTAGATCGGGGAACCTAGTTGTGCCGTTAATTGTCATCATCATCATCATCATTTCAGCCGAAAGACGTTCACTGCTGAACATAGGCCTCCCCCAAAGATTGCCACAGTGACCGATCCTGCGCCACCCGCATCCAGCGTTAATTGTATATTCTCATAATTAGTAAGTATCTTAATTCCTTAAATTTAGGTATGTCCACCGAAAAGACGATAACCTAAATCTGACAATGATCTACCTGTCCCTGGTGCTCAAAGTACGAATTTCAGTAAATTATCTCGGTTCGTTTAACAAGCCCATGACGAATAGGCAATGAAACTAGAAGCCGAATGCATTCATCGGCTGTCAGCGATGAAACGATAACTCGGAATAGTCCCAGCTCACGAAAACGGCCCCAACCATCGTTAAGGTTATCTGATAAGAGCTTTTCCCATCGCACACAGAACCAAACCAGTGTAACCCAAGCCGGTAGAACCGTAATTTATTGCATAATTTATGTTTGTATATGCATACAAACAGATCGAACAGGCTCAGGGGGCTATCACGATCTGCTAAACGTCGTTGAGATTGCCAATACCCACATGTATAAATTTATAATTTGACAAAAGAGGACTGTAAACATATGACATTTGAATTGATTTTTCATTTCCTGAAATTGTGCACATAACGCCGCGGCCACGACATCGGTCTAAGGCGACCGGCTTAACGGAAAACGTATGGTGCTCCCTCTCGTACCCATATCGGCATACCGCTCCAACTCATGGATTCGCTCGCCGCTGGTCGCTTTAGACCAATGTCGTGGCCAGGGCATAATGGAATTGGCAATCTCAACGACGTAATGCAATTCCGTTTAGGACCTATACTGAATCCGAATCTGTCAGTTCCATAGAATACCTAACTGTCAAAAACTGACACTTAAACTGAATCGGATTTAAGAAGTCACGGTAGCCCGTCAAGGATCTATAGCATAAAAAAATACATAGTTAAAGCCTTAGTCAAAACAAAAATCACGATCGCGTCAATTGTGTTACGTAAGTTAGTCATAATTATTAATTATAGTGTGTACTCTGTCCAACCTTTGGCAGAAGAAAATGCCCTAATTTAAAAAAAAATCAGATAGAAAATCGCTCATAGAAAACTCGAATTAGTCCCCTTTTTCCACAGCCACAATCGTTAGTCAAAATTTTACCTCACAGAAAAATTATGATAGTGGTCATGGTATTATTATAATACTTTTTCAAAAACCGTCGGAGAACATAATTTAGACCGCTATGCAATGTCCAGACTTGAATGACTTGAAAAAAACTAGTTAAACAGTTAAAGCATAGACTAATGGTTAAACTCACGCGTATTTAGTCACTACGCGAGACATGTTTCGGAGAGCCTAGGTCTCCATTGAGTTTAACCGTTTAATTATATTTATAGTTATTATGTATCACGATTAAATTCAAGTATTGAATAAATACTTTATAAATATTTACCAGCTATCTAATACAGATCTAGTGCAAAATTCTTTTCCTTCGGTTTTTCACGGAAACGCCCGAATTCATATTGCTGTCACAATGAACTTCAATACCTATTGCACTGAAGCTAATTGATACAGAAAGATAAATTCGGCGGTTTCCGTAAAAATACGAAGGAAAAAGATTTTGCACTACATCTGTACTTAAGTAGGTACCTACTTATTTTCATGAAAGGAATGAGATTAAAATATTAATAGTGAAAGGTTTACGAAACCTAACATACAATTACATCTCTAACCTTTGTGTCACTTTGGGGTTCAAACAGAAAGAAGTTACTACGTAACCCAGTGTAATAATAAAATCACAGAACAAGGGACGTAGCATGTTACCTAAATTTAATGCCATTTGTCTTAGAGATAACGCTCATTACTCATCGCGAATGCCAAGTTTCGGCACGTGAAATTTACTGACTTCGTTGTTCCATTGTAGATACCTATTAAGTACCTAGTTTGACCTATCTAGGTACGTATAAATAATAGCGCCTACTTAGTTACTCATTTCGGTATGAAAGTATTAAATAAATATGAGTACCATCACCTACCCAACTTGACATCATTTGTAAATTACATTATATAATCTACCGCCGAGGCCATGTAGATTTTGTTGGTTTGTCAACCTTAACTGTTCACCTAAATTCTATGGGTTTGTAATTGTATATGTGAGAATACTCGTACAATTCATTATTGTCGCAGATTGTCACAATCGGTAAAATATGTAGGTACAGTCAAGTGCAAAAATATGTATCGAAAGAATCCTCTTATAAAATATGTTACGACGTTCTTATCACACCCAGAATTAAAGTGCACTGGAACAAGGGACCGTTGTCTAAAATATACAGGATGGTCCAAACCTTGACGTCAAAAATTTTTTTTTAGGTTCCCTGCGTCATGGGCTATCAGAATATACCCCATGTATGTTATCCGATTTTTTTTAGTTTTCGAGTTATGAATTTTTGAAAAATTTTTTTTTCAGAAACTATTGAATGAAAAAATTTATTGATAAAAAAAACTATTGGGTTTTTTTAATATTTTCTTTTTGTAAAAGTATTACTACAAATAAAGCATTTACTGACAAAAAAATTAGCGTCCTCACTTTGATACAAGTAGGATAAAAAATACCAAATTCAAAATTTAACAACATGTCTTTACATTACCAAAAATCCTTGGGATATTTTTTATTTTTTTTATTTACGTACATTAATGCTATTTTGATGCGTTTTTTGGGTAAAATTTTGAATTTGGTATTTTTTATCCTACTTGTATCAAAGTGAGGATGCTAATTTTTTTGTCAGTAAATGCTTTATTTGTAGTTACACTTTTACAAAAAGAAAATAGTTAAAAAACCCAATAGGTTTTTTTTTATTAATAAATTTCTTCATTTCAGAATTTCTCAAAAAAAAATTTTTCAAAAATTCATAACTCGAAAACTACAAAAAATCGGCTAACATACATGGGTATATTCTGATAGCTCATGACGTGAGGAATCTAAAAAAATTTTTTTGTCGTCAAGGTTTGGACCACCCTGTATATTTTAATAAATCTGCCTAAGCTTTCAATGTTAGCAAAATAGTACATTACGCCTTTTTGCACATGTTTCGTACGACAGTTTTTAGTACAGATAGCCCTCCGAAGTACAGATGGCCCTCCGAAGTTTTGGACCTGATGTTGGACCACTTGTCGCACTAGAGCCTAAAAAAGGCACCATCTGTACAAAAAAAAAATTATAAGTAAATCTGTTTAAGCTTTCAATGTTAGAAAAAAGTAATTTTTTAATATGTGTATTAAAGTAGCCCCTTAAAATTCGTAAGGTAGCCCCTTAAAATTCGACATTTACGACCCTTTCATGCTATTAATATTTCAGAAACCAGCATGGGGCGAGGCAAGGACCCAGAGCCACCCTCCAGCAACCCCGCTGAGGCCAAGAAACATCGCGACGAGTCCTCCGGACACCTCAAGAATGGATACTACACCAGGGCTCTGACGTCACTGAACAAGGTAATTAGCTTTGTTTTCAGCTGTCTGAGGCTAGGAGCCAGAGTACCACAAGGGCCTTGATACCCACCGAGGCTTTGAAAAACAGAGACCAAGAAACACAGCTAGGAGTCCTACGGATGCCTCAAGAATGGATACTACACGAGGGCTCTGACGTCACTAAACAAGGTACTTAGCTTAGCTTACAGCTGTCTGAGCCTAGGAGCCAGAGTACTACAAAAGCCTTGCTACCCATCGAGGCCATGAAAAACGATACGAGTGCTACGGACACCTCAAGAATGGATACTACACGAGGGCTCTGACGTCACTGAACAAGGTACTTAATTAGCTTTGTTTACAGCGGTCTGAGGCTAGGATTCAGAGTACCATAAGGGTCTTGCTAAAAGTGCTACGGAAACCTCAAAAATAGATACTAGACGTGGACGGTGACGTCACAAATCAAGGAAACTTATTATTTATTATTATTAATCTTCTATATGCCCCAAAAATGGATACTACGCGATGACGTTAACAAACAAGGTAAATCTTGGACCTCATAATTCCAGCAACTTACGTATATATTTTTTTAATATTTCCTTTAATTATTTCTAAAATTCTATAAAAAAAAAGTTAAACCTACACATATATACCATGCCTTTGCATTATTTTTATAATCCGTTTAATGTGCCCATATACAAGCGTCCGTGTATCTAATGCCCCATTAAACCGTTAGTTTTTATTACCTCGTAAAACATAACATAACGAAAAGCTTAGACAGTCATACGTGCTTGCTCCTAGCTCTCGTGAACCCCACTAGCGAGCGAAGTGGGTGCGAAAACACATTCAGTAGCTATGGTAACGACAGCTCAGGCGTCAATACCATCGCCTCTTCACACACTCCGCATTACATAAAGAAAATGGACAGCGACGATAACGCAAAGGCTTTAGCGAGGTCCATCCTCGGACCAGCTAAAGATGCAGATTTCTTAGCGAGCTTTGTCCGAGTCGGGATAGACGAAGAAGAGGAAGATACGACTCCTAAAGCATCCATCAGTAAGAGAGCACCGCAATCCGCGGACAAGAACAATGAAATCGCAGAAGAAGAAAAGCATTCGGCGATGGAAAGAAAGGCTTCCCTCAAACCGAGAAAGAGCGCTAAAAGGAAACAAAAACGCGAGAGACGTCGACGAGAGGAAGAAATATATACCGATAAAGATCGAGCCGCGGCTGTCGTCATGGGTTCCAGGGATATCAAGCAATCGCTCAGCATGAAAGACAAGGCGGAGAGAAGTAGCGCCTTGCAGCTGCCGGAGGAAGCTGATTCTGGGACCCTACTGGCACTGGCCAGAGCGGAGATGACTAGGGAGAGATATAAAACTGCCATCAATTTTGTTAACAAGGTATAGGACCTAGCATAGCTAATTGGGGACTTGTATTTACCTACTTGGTTTGAGTTTATTTTGGCAACCTAGCTTCATTATACCCAACACAGTCAGCAGAGCACAATCTGTGGCTCAGCGCTGGTCTTTCTATCGCTGGAGTAACGCTAAGCAGGATCTTATATTTTTTGTTTTACTTGATGAAAGACCCTGCGAAAGGATTTAAGTTCCAAAATTGACGTTTAAAGTAGGTATAAGACATATTTCTAGTTTGAGGGCTTTTCGCGACAAGACTTACCTTGTAGAATGCCTACCTGAATTATTAATACGATTTTTTTTTCTTCAACAGGCAATAGAGCTAGCTCCAGAAGAGAAGGCAGCATACGTAGCGCGCAGCAAATGTCACCTCCTTCTTGGCGAGCCCCGGGCCGCTCTGGTCGACGCTGAAACTGCATTAGCTCTGGACCCGAAGCACGGGAAGGCATTACTCCACAAGGCTGAGGCGCTGTACTACTGTGGAGAGTTTGAGATGAGCCTGGTGCATTACCATAGGGGATTGCGTGCGAGGCCTGATTTGAACGAGTTTAGGCTGGGAGTGCAGAAAGCTCAGGTAAGGAATAAGAATATAAGTGTCACATTCAAATAACTGCTCGTCAGTGGCGAGGCCCGATCTTAACATTTTATCAACCGCCCGCATCTGTGGCGAAGCCCGATACCGCCCGGATCTGTGGCGAAGCCCGATTTGGACATTGAGTAATAAAACTGACTAATATATACCTGTCTCTTGCATACTCATTGAGGTGTGTAGCTAGTGAAATAGGACAGATAGAATACTTGGCCTTGAGCAGCCGTTGTGCGAACGAGCCGTTGTGCGTGCAGTTTCTTAGCAATATTTTTGTCGTCACTGACGAGGGGATAAAACTAAATATCAATTAAAAACCATTGTAGCCTTCTATCCGAAGGCGTCATTTGATAAGGCTGAAGATTTCTACGACTGTCTTACAGTGAAGAGCTACTGACAGCTAGGTTTATGCCTGGTACCATGGAGGCTTGATTTGAAAGAGTTCAGTGAGTGCAGATCTAGATGATGCACCTGGGTGTACCTAAAATATCGATCCATGTCCATAAATTTTTCCACGAATGTTCATATTGCTGTTACGTTGACTTCAGTAACCATTCTCCAGAAAAAAAACATGTTTTATGTGAAAATTCAATGCCTTATATCTGTAATGTGAATGTTGTCACTGAATTAGAAGCTACAACCTTCAAAAATCTGATTCCAGGAGGCCATAGAAAACACGATAGGCGCTGCCAAACCTTCCAAGAAGCCAACGAAGCGACCTCGCTCCAAGTCTTCGCGACCGGTCCTTGGGCAGCTCATGTCTGACAAGTTGTACCTCGAGAGTCTACTGCGGAACCCGGACCTGGCCATCGCGGATAAGAAGAACGGCGTCGTGACGCGGCAGGCCGAAGAGGCGCTCCGGTTCTTGAAGAATCGGGAGGAGTTCTGGCGGCAGCAGCAGACCTTGTGAATGGAAAGCAAGAACCGACTCGTTGTGAAGTTATTTATAAACGGTGAATTACAACGTAAATGTTGTACCTACCTAATCATCTGGTCAATTATAAACTAGCCCCTTATTCATAATGTCAGCCTACGTAGCCTAGTTGGTAGTGACCTTGCCTACGAAGCTGGAGGTTCCGGGTTCGAATCCCGGCGAGGGCATTATTTGTGCATTTATTTATCACAAATATTTGTTCCTTGGTCATGGCTGTCTATGTATTTAAGTATCTATATGTATCTATCTATTAAATATATCGTCGCCTGGTACCCACATCACAAGCCTTAATTGAGCTTACCGTGGGACTAGGTCGATTTGTGTGAGATGTCCCAAGATATTTATAAATGTCTTCTAACTTACCAAGCCGTTAACTATTGTCCCTTTCGGTCTTACAGACATATTGATAAGATCGAAAGGGACAAACAATACTTAGCGGCTTTTTAAATTAGGAGACGTTTATGAATAAGGGGGTACGACTTTATGTATTGTAATTTAACATAGGATATAAATAAAGCAGACTCTACAACATAGAGAAGCAATCGCTATTACAGAATTAATTAAGTTCTGAGAAGACGTTTTGACGCGTATCCTACGCGTAATAAAAATTATAGACAACTTTGAAGTTATAAATGCTGTTTTATTTTAAATTAAAATGACCTAAGAGCCTTATACTCAACAGATGGCGCTGTGTAAAGAATTAAAAACTAAATTCCTACCTACCTATTGAACTACCTTATTGAGGTACCTATTCTATTGAACTGACAAAGTGTGATAGACTTCGTTCTGCCGTGCCAGGGACTATAATTACCTTACAAACTCCCACTGTAATATTACCGGCTAAATGCATTCGCGGCGCCCCTTTTTTATACACGCGCATAATTTTTAAATGTTCTATTTAGGGTATTCCCCAGTTTTAGATATAAACATAACGTCGTGCACGTTTACCTACGTGTTACAAAGTATAATCAAAATGATCATACTACTTATCCACTGTGCAGTGAATATAGAGATTTTCTTATAAAAAAATTATACAGGGTGATTGGAAGACCGATGCAAAGCTTTAAGATATAATAACTTTAAGATATAATATAGACCATTTAAAACCATTTAAGCCATGGTTGTCTTTGACGAAGTCTGAATATTTTTTTAAATAATTTATTTGGTTTTTTTAGTCACAATACCCAAATTTTAAAATGAACTGCTATTTTTTCACCTAAATTTGTTGAACAGGATCGTTCAGCCATATAAAAAAACTGCCTTTCACCTCATCGAAATATCGCCTTTTACAATAAATCTTTGAAGTGATGGTTAGAGTGGATTTATCTGATTTTGAAGTGAATCGACACAAATATTGTACAAGTTGTAAAAAATATGTACCTAAATATTATATAATATCGACATAAAGAGATGACAAGATAATTCGGCCATTAAAATAGCAGCTCATTCTGCAACAAATAGGCAGATCATATTCTAAACGACTCGTGATTTTCATTGCGGTAACATTGTAACAAATTACTTTAAATAACAATATTTTTCAACAGTGCTAAAAAAATGTCGATCATGACATGTTTAATGATAAATACTCATGTCCATGTAATGTATGAGTTGATTGCCTCTGCGCAGGAAATGTGGCTTTTGTTGGCTTCATATAAAATATCTGAGCGGCGGGCGCGGCACACAGTTCGTTACGGATCATGGTAAAAATGGTTTACTACATTTTTGTTCTGTTCTTTGCTACTTTGCAAGTAAGTATGCCGATTAACAAATTTGCATCCACCTTTAAAGTGAAAAAAAGGACAAGACTTATACTTAATTATACAGATTGATCTTTTATTCAACTGCCAAATTTAGAAGGTGAAAAAATCTGACGTTCCCTACATTAAGCCGTAAGTTAAGCCGGTGAGTAGTTATATATTGAGATTTTTGAGCCAGGCCATATGCTACAGCTCCGCTTTGCTCCGCTTTCGCGGCTGGCTCAAAAAATCTCAATATATAACTACGGGCCGGATCAAAAAATCCCAAATGGGCCAGAATCCCGAGATGCATTTGAGTTAGTTTCCGTTCATAATTATGCAGTAGTGGAACAGAATCCCGAGATGCATTTCGGTTAGTTTCCGTTCATAATTATGCAGTAGTGGAACAGAATCCCGAGATGCATTTCGGTTAGTTTCCGTTCATAATTATGCAGTAGTGGAACAGAATCCCGAGATGCATTTCGGTTAGTTTCCGTTCATAATTATGCAGTAGTGGAACAGAATCCCAAGATGCATTTGGGTTATTTTCCGTTGCATTGCCGTTAAATTCTGATTGCCTCCCGTTCTCCTGTCTTACATTATTACAGCGCAAACGCATACTTAATGTTGTATCAATCGAATTGAGTTACTATGTGCTATAAACATCAGGTTTTTAAATATATACTCAACGTTTATACGAATACAGTATTTACAAAAAGTCCTTCAAACTTGTTACACGTGCATATTAGTAGTATGAAGTTTATAAAGCAATCGCAGAGATTGCATTTGGATGTCGTTTGCTCTTCACCCAATAAACGCCATTTTCGACATGGCACACTTTTGCCTGACACAATTCGATGTATTATTTGTGGGCCATCAAACTGTGGAAAAACGAATTTGATTATTGGTTTGCTGCTACATGAACAAGGTCTGCGGTTCCATAATGTATACGTTTACTCCAAAACACTTTTCCAACCCATGTATGATTTTTTAGAGCAAGTTTTAAAGTTAGTGCCATCAATTTCATTTCATAAATATTCTGAAAATGATGAAGTGATAAGTCCTCATAATGCTAACCCTAATTCGATCATGATTTTTGACGACGTTGCCTGTGAAAATAACCCAAATGCATCTTGGGATTCTGTTCCACTACTGCATAATTATGAACGGAAACTAACCGAAATGCATCTCGGGATTCTGTTCCACTACTGCATAATTATGAACGGAAACTAACTCAAATGCTTCTCGGGATTCTGGCCCATTTGGGATTTTTTGACCCGGCCCGTAGTTATATATTGAGATTTTTTGAGCCAGCCGCGAAAGCGGAGCAAAGCGGAGCTGTAGCATATGGCCTGGCTCAAAAATCTCAATATATAACTACTCCGGTGAATAAAAAAACAGCCTGTAAATCTCTCTTAAAATCTAATTTATAAACAGTCTCCTAAAAAACTATAGAAATCACCTCAAAACTCTTCTCTTTTTCCTCCTAGAAATGTAACTTAAATTTAAGTATAATTATAATAATAATAATTATCCCTCTGTGTTGCGAATGTAAGTCATGCATCTTCAAACACTTCTCTGCTAAATCAGAGATCCTTCTTATGTGTAGGTACACTACTTGGTATCAGCACTAGACCTAGGTAGGTACTTAATTTGTTTCTCGCTATTCATTATTGTTTACAGTCTGTAAACAGTACAGTCGCCATCAGATACAAGTATATCGGAGCTGCCTAGGGCCTCAAAAATATCTGAACGTGCACTCTAACGCCATAACAATAGCGGCCTACTCATATGTTTATGAGTATACCCTGGCTGCTTCGATATATTTGACAGCGACTATAGTACCAGTTGCACCTCACATCATCAGCCTAACTCAGTTCATTGCTGGACGCTCTCCTATTAACTATGCGTATAGACGCATTAGGAGGTAAATGCTCATAATCGCCACGCTGGGCAAGCGGATCGGCAAATGCAGTAATGTGTCCACTATGATGACGCTGCTGCCCATCATCAGGCGCGGATTCAGTACCCCCCTCACAGTCGACTTATGTATGCCTAGGCGCTGTTTTAAGTATAAAATACTATCATATCATAGGGCAATGCCCACCCCTCAACGAAGTCCTGGATCCGCGTCTGCCCATCATCAATCTTCTATCAAAGAATGGTCAGTGACACTTCAATCCTTTAGTAGGCTCTTAAGACACCCGCGGGAAGCGTTGGGATGGTGACAAATTCTTACTGCCGTCACCACACGGCTAAATAAAACAATTTAAGTTAACCAGTTTGAATTTGACCAGTTGCACCTCGCCCTTTGTGATTTACGAAATTTAAGTTTCGCTCTTTTGGTAGGAATCAGATTATATTTATTTTCCGATAGTTTAGCGAC
Organism: Thaumatotibia leucotreta; assembly: GCA_025490895.1. Taxonomy (NCBI): domain Eukaryota; kingdom Metazoa; phylum Arthropoda; class Insecta; order Lepidoptera; family Tortricidae; genus Thaumatotibia; species Thaumatotibia leucotreta. The sequence goes on from JALPQI010006215.1 coordinate 23,683, forward strand.
AAGTCAACAGAAACACATAAAGGCAAGAACTAGCATAAGCCAGATCAAATCAGCCCGGCACAGTGACCTTAATCGAAGTCAATTGAAATCTGAATAAACCCGTAATTCGAATAAAACCTTTGTGAGTAATTCGAATAAAACCTTTTGATTATAGTTTTGCGCAGCGGAGGAGGACGACATAGCGTCATGCTTGGAACTGTTCAAACCCGAGGTAACTAGAAACATCATATTTATTTATTTATATTATTTCATTACACGTTAGTTAACAGTATTACACCGAAGCACTTACGTGGTACCTAACACAATAGTAAAATAAAACGAAACATTGAAAGAAAAACTAAATATTTAAAAGTAAAAATAAAAATCATCCAAAATCTGTAAGAGTTAAGGTACACTCGGGTAAGATCGGACTATTTTTCGGTGAGTTGAAAGGATGTTACAAAGAAAAACATTGTTCTCACTAACTTTTACCTTCAGATGTGTGATGTATGTGATAAAAAAGAAATCAAGCTTTCAATATAAGTTTACTTGATCGCTTAACCGAATAGCTTAGGAGTAATCGACACTCAAACTTGCACAATTTTTTTTTTCAAGATACTCCCCACCGAAAATCTTCTTGGCTAAGATCGGACTAGTATCTAATTTCAACTCTAAAGTAAGGACAAGAAGGTGCATTGCTTCCTGTTAAAGATCGGATCTCCAAAAAATCTCAAAAAAATCACTTTTTTTTAAACGTTCATAGCTCACGACTGATGCGGCTGAGCGGTTATCTGCATACTAGCGAGAGGGGCGGGGTGAAATGGCGTCATGCATAATGTTGCCAGTGACGAAAAAATACTACTATTTTAGTAGTTATTGCGGTCATCCGATGTTACATTAGATCCGATCTTAGCCGGGTGTACCTTACCTGTAAAATACTCCTGCGCTCTCCACAAACGCTCAAAACATGACAACGTGCATATTGTAAACCACTAATTGGAGTTCGAGGCCAAAGAATTTACGAAAATATTGCCACAACAATGAATAATTAATACAATAGTAAATCCTTATTTTCTAAAAACAGACGTGGAGATATCTTATTTATTGGTAATTTTAATTCTTTAATTTATAGAAACAATAATTATTATTTACTTATTTTCACGTAAATATATATATTTTAATAAAAACTTAATTATCCGCAATTATTAGTAACAATGTTGGTATTGCGCTGGTATCATCTCAGGTGTTAATAACATTTGGTACAGCAATTTAACTACACATAATTAAAACCCTATTTATGCATACGTTTAAAAAATTGCAGAATAATACATTGTAGCGTGCTTTGCGTTCACATTTTGTATTCGTAAAATTCCTTTGACTTACAAATTTCTTTGGCAGTGCTATAATGGAGAACCATTTAAATTATCATAGAGATCTAACGTTTTGTTTTCTTCCGTAGGTTGTTAACAAGGTGACCCACTTGGTTCAGCCATGTTTAGCTTCGCTATACACCCCATCATCAAAAAATTTAATTCCAAATGAAATATAGGTACTGGGTGAAATTTTATAAAACACAATGATACAAAATCATATTTTCTGGATCTACTCATGATTACAGTCAGTTTTGAATGTGTATAGTAGCGATGTAACGAATATTCGCATTCGCATTCGCGAATATTTGCATGTTTTAAAATATTCGCATTCGTATTCGCATTCGCAAAAAATTAACGCGAATATTGCGAATATTTTTATCTAATTATTTCGTTCACTTAAGGCAAGAAGTACTACATTCTAAAGTTGACCTCAATAATTCAAAAAAAAGGAATTGCGACTCTAAAAAATGATATATTTTAACTGAATGATGAATAAAACGTTATATTTCAGTATTTTCAGTTAATAAAACACAAATGATACGTGTAATTAAACAAAACAGTTGTGGCGATTGCGAAGACGGTGACACCTAGTAGCTTTGGAGTCAAACTAATCGCTTAGTTTTGAATTTACTTCTAAATACTAAGTATTCAGTGTCATAGGTATTTCTGGTGTCCCTAAATGTCACTGCTAAATACTTCTTTAACCAAAGATATAGACGCAAAAGGACCTATTCTTTGCGTTTCATTGCGCCTGTGCAATATTTTTGGATTTTGAATGAATGTTTATTATTATTTTCAACTTTATTGCACAATATTGCACATACAAAAGAGTATAAATGGCGGACTTAATGCCTTTGGGTATTTTTTACCAGCAATGTATGTATGATACCCAATATTCGCATTCGCATTCGCGAATATGAATCGCAAATATTCGCATTCGCATTCGCATTCGCGAATATTCCTAAACCGATATTCGTTACATCGCTAGTGTATAGGTAGGTAGTTATTATGTATATTTTTATCCACTAGATCATAAGATTCATAAGAAAGAGCTTTATCGGGTCGATATCATGGACAATATCTGGTATAATTGACCTACCTACATGTATTTTATAGGTAAAATAGGTATAAGCAAAGAGCTAGTTCTATAACTACACAACATCGTTACATACTGTAACTAGTTGCATTTTTTTAAATAGGCTTTGAAACGTTGGCTCTTATTATTTTAAGTTCTTTGCAAGAAAATTTTGTCATATCAATGTTAGTTAAGAGAAAAAAAAAGTTTTTAGGTATTTACGTGTTTTTAAGAAAATCCTGGTTGTGACAGCCATATTAAACAATAAAACCGGCCAAGTGCGAGTCGGACTCGCGCGCAAAGGGTTCCGTACCATTATCAATTTATTATTAAAAAAAATACAGTTAAATCAACCTACTTCAAAAACTATAGGAGGTAATTTAATGAAACCAAAAATCGTTGATAGAGTTTATTAATGTGCATAACATATATTTTTTTTAGAATTTTATATCGCGTAGTTTAAAAAATAAAGGGGGGGGGGACACATTTTTCATACTTTGAGAGCTGATATCTCGAAAATGATTTGCTTAAATAAAAATAAAATGTATAAGCCTTCATATCATTTTCAAAGACCTTTCTATTAATACCCCACACGCTTATATACAACTAAAAAATTTTTTTTATCCCCCAGTTACATGTATGGAGGGCCCCCACCCCAATGGTTTTTTTTACAATTTAGTATCATAATCCTGTAGCGGTTCATACAACACATACCCTTACCAAATTTCGTTACTGTAGCATTTATAGTTTCCGAGTAAATTGGCTGTGACAGACGGACAGACGGACAGACGGACATGACGAATCTATAAGGGTTCCGTTTTTGCCATTTTGGCTACGGAACCCTAAAAAGGCGTACAAACATTACAGAGGTATATAATGTTTTTATTAGGAATTATTTTAAATAAATAAATTAAATAACAAAAAGGTTGTGGAAACCTGAAAATTTTATTTGACTTTGACAGATTTGACAATAACGCATCTGTCGTAGTTTCGTTGGCCTCGAACTCCAATTACTGGTATAAGTAAGTATACTTAAATAAACCCTAAAATTTTCATAAATTCATCGTTGCATTATACTTTCCATCAACAGAACATAGAAGAAAATTGCTGCGAGATCACCGATGTGCTGGGGAAAGACAATTTCGAGTCGTGCAAAACTGATGGGGAATGGGAGGTAAGTCAAAGTCAACAACGAAATTGGCAATTTTCGGTTCTCTGACCAAGTTTAGCAATTTACATTAAGTCACTCCCCAGAAATTTGGGAACCGCTATAACGGCCTGGCCACGACATAGTTCTAAGGCGACCAGCGGCGAGCGAATCCATGAGTTGGAGCGGGATGCCGATATGTGTACGAGAGGGAGCACCATACGTTTTCCGGAAAGCCGATCGCCTTAGACCGATGTCGTGGCCAGGGCATACGTCTATGATAAACAGAGATCGGATTTTTGTGCGACATCTCATACTAAATGTCATCAAAATGACGTAAGTCACTAACCACTCACTTGCTTCATGTAGCTTTTGTTACATGTCATCACTCTTGTTTTACATAGACATACCCCCATATTCATAAACGTTGCTTAACTTAGCAAGCCGCTAAGTATTGTTTTTCCCTTTCGGTCTTATTGACATATTGATAATACCGAAAGGGACAAACAATACTTAGCGGCTTGGTAAGTTAGGAGACGTTTATGAATAAGGGGAATAGAGTCTATCGCAAAAATCAAAGCAAGTGAGTGGCTAAGAATGTTGCAAATCCATCAGATCTCTGATGATAAGACATTTACAATGCATTATGCAGAAAGGGCTCTTTTTGAGGGTAAACTTATGCACAGAAACTGATTTTTTTCGCACGTGTGCGGGAATGAATTTTAATAGCACTTTTCTGCACGGCCTGGCCTGGTTGGTAGGTACTGCCGAGATAGTCTGGTTTTCCTCGTATAATGCATTGTAAAATGCTGTATGATATCTACTGTTGAAATGTAGGTTTTTTCTTACTCGTGTAGGTTTTAAAACACTCGCTTCGCTCGTATAGTCGCCAACACTTGTCCTGAAAAAGCCTGCTTTCCACACTTGTATCATAAATAACTGTAAAAATAAATCATAAAATAGAACAAAGGGACAATTATTACAAACAAGTCAATATAAGTCAAGTCAATAAAATAGAAGTCCTATCGTATGTGCACTATACTAGTGATTTTTTCAGTGTGAAAACGCCAAATGCGTTTTAGCTAAGTCCGACATCCTGACCGGGGATACATTAGACGAGAAGAAAACCATAGATTTCCTGGATAAAATCAAGGAGAAACTGCCAGAGACCAAGGCTATGGTCGACCGGGTGCAGGCTGAATGTCTGGACGGGAAATACGAAGACTACCCGCCGAAGGAAGCCTGCCCACTTATTAGGTTCCAGATTTGCAGCTACCTTAACGCTTTAGTGGTGAGGTCTACTTATTTTCTGTTTTCTACAGGCGCCATCACTACATAGTATTAAAATAAAGTCACTTTTTCTGTCCCTATGTCCCTTTGTACGCTTAAATCTTTCAAACTACGCAACGGATTTTGATGAGATTTTTTTAATAGGTAGAGTAATTCAAGAGGAAAGTTCATATGTAGGTATAGTACCCGTGCGAAGCCGAGGCGGGTCGCTAGTTAACACGTTCGACGCCGGTGACACACATATGTGTAATTGCGTGTTTCTAAATTGATTTGTTTTTTTTATATGCCGGCAAATATGTTGGCATTAGAGGGTTAAATTATTATTTATTATCTACTCCATCTGAAGCAAACAGCGTACTCATATTTACTAAAATAAATAATCTGATATTTATATATCGTGTGTATTACAACTGATTTCATCCATACACGCGATCATTATATTTTAATGACAAAAAGCAACGCGCGGATGGCACCATTATCCACATTTAACTCTAATGTGAATTACACACTTACACACATGGGCCAGTTTTATCCTCATTGCTTCCGATGTTTATCGTACTCTTAATAACAGTCACATTTAAAGTAATTATACTCAGTTAGTTTACGGTTCGGGCAAAACAATGAATGAATAAATTGAAAACTATAAATTGACACCGACTTGATAAAGATCTTCGGATACAACAGAATTTTGCGAATATATTGTTAGCTTTTTTGCACAAAAAAGCGCCTTTCCGGCCAGTCCAGATGAAATCTCATTCATCTTTTAGCTTTCATTTCAAGGCAACCAAGATCGTCTCCGCTCTTTTTAGATGCTTCCATTACCCTCGTAAGGCCCAATGTACATTACAATGAACACTCCACTTCAATGAAATTTGAACCTTTCATAAACTCGATAAAGTCGGTTTTCTTTTGTTTGAATTATTTTACATACTAACGAAATTTGGCACTGTTCCTTACGCAGTAAAGTTCAAAATAAGATTTAAAGAAATTACCTGCCTTACTGGGCCTTAAGAGGTTACACGTTAAATTAATACACACGCTGTAGTTTCAGCATGTTATAGCTTCAGAATAGTACAAGTTCGAAAAAACTGGGACAAATGGGCGTCGTTGTTCGTAATAATGTAGACATGACTCCAAAACTTATCAAATGATTAATCTATCGATTAATTTCTTGAGATTTAATTTCGAAGCCATGAGGTGACTATTTACACAGATTTTCACAGTAACCGGTAACAAATATGTAATATTCAAAAAACCATTATTAATCGATTAATAATTTAATCAACTTTGGAGCCGTGTCCATTATTATTGCGAACAATGATGCCCATTTGTCTTATCACTGGTTATTATCTACCCTGTGACTCTAGAAGCCCTCACCAAATGTTGACCGCCGAATACTCTCGACAGGTTCGTCCTTATCCCAAATTTTGTAGAATACTGAATCTTAATTTATTTTCAGGAATGCGATAAATGGAAGCAGGACAACATATGCAAGAAATTTTCGGATCACGCCAAATCCTGCAAATCTGTACTAGACAGGCTCAAGGAATAATGTTTGTATAAAGAAAACAACACAATATTAAAAGATAACATTTTATTTGTTCATTCGGCCTCGATCTCATTGCCACATCAAAATGATAAAATCAGCAAGCCATACGTACTAAAGAAAATAAAAATGATCACTCTATCAACTTGAACATACTATTAAGAATAAGGTGTTTTATTTACAATATTTACAACACTCCTTAAAGGCATTTCCCATTAGTCCTATAAGACAGGTAAGTAACATTTCAAAGGAATCTCAACTCTATTGCCTATTTCTACAGAATATATGGGAAATACCTTTTACTACTGCCATCATACTTCCCTTGCCTTCTATAAAAGTGTGTTTTAAGTATCCTTGTTTTAACCGCATTGTCCTACCTCAACAAGAAAACAGTTGAGAGTAACAACGGTGTGAAAAAGTTACTAAAACCCACTTTCCCAAAATCATTGTTCTTTTTATCATCCTCTCAAAATAACTTACTAAAATCTCCCATATTTACTCAAAATATATTCTTTACTCATTAACACACTTAATTTTCAAATCGGAAAATAAAAATACGAGAAAAGAATAAAAACAAAAAACGATCACATAATTTGTTTACGTCTAAAGTGACTAAGATTTGCGACTGCTCAGGTGACGTCAGTTCTTTTAATTTAAACACATTTTCGTATAACATTCAGTCATTTCCGCAAATAATAAAGATACAGGATTTTCTAAACATGTCATACAGTTATCACCCTTTTCCCTAGTGAAAAAGTAAATTTTCCTTAAGAATAATATGAATTCCTTACTTATTAGTGTATTCAGCGCTACTTCAGCTAACTTCAACATATTCGTAATAATATTAATCATAATACTGCGTATGTACTTGGAAAATATTATATGCGGGTATCTCATATTCGAGTCGTAAACATATTATTTGATTAATTCTAGGCATCCCAGTCGAGCTAGAGATCATTGTGATAAATACCTTTAATTGCATTTTATAAGAAAGTACATAATTTGTCGCTAACACTGCGTTTACTAGAATCACTCAAATGCCGGCACATTATGGTCGCTTATCGCATGACATTGAAGTTACTTTAACACCACGTCTGAATAACAGTTTCGTTGTGATAAGAGATATAACATTTTGTTAGTAGATGTCGTCTGTAAGTGACGATATCCTGCCATGCACGTCAATTGCGACCATAATATGTATGTCACAAGGTTTGTACGCATTTTAAACGAGTTCATTCATGAACTGATAGACATGCTTAGGATCTACTCTAAACTACGACACTTATGAAAATGAGGAGTGGCTTACTTCGTTATAATATTTACAAGTTATTTAATTAATTTATACTCGGCAGAGCCATATGCAAAAGATATACATAAAACTATTGAAATAGAGGAAAAAAATATAACTCGCCATTGGGGCGACATATTATTTTAATTTTCCTTTAATAAAGGTTTATAGTCAGAATAGAAATCGATCTTATTCAACCCTAATAACAGGGTTTTTTCAGATATTTCGATTTGTTATCTCAGTCAACTGTGTACAGTCGACTACATAATAAGATGTATTCACTATTTAATGTTATAGCTTTGCGATAAGGTGACAAATGGGATATATCTCTTTCTAGTCGACTGTACCAGTTTATTTATGAATTCGTTGAAATACTGATTCATATATTTATCCACAATCAATCCATCAAGATACTTCATATTGTAATCGTTTTTTCATTCATAACAAGTTAGTTATACTAGTCTTAATCAATTGATTTCAGCATCATAGCATAGCTGACAAGCAATAGAATATTTAGTCCATAATCATTCGTTGATATTGACGTAGTGCATTATCTTATGCCATCTTATTTTCATTAACTTTAGTTAAATATATATTGAAGCCAATTATGATTTCGGCATTTCCGTAAAGATAGAAAGGCAAAGGATTGTGCACTATATCTATTAGAGATATTGATCCGTGTATCATTTCTTACCTCGTCATAATTGACAATAATATAAAATACCAATCAATTCACGTTATTACAGTTGATAGTATAGTGTACTGTAATTATAAAATATATTATATAGGAACCAATTTAAAGATCATTCTGATTTCACGATTTATTTAAAATAGAAAGCGTGATTTGAACCTGCCACAAGAAAATCTCATAATTTTTCATTATATCTAGTTTTTTTTTACATAAAAGACCGCTTATTTTGAATAACAAATAATCCAGTTTCGATGAAATAGGTTTCGCCCTTTATTATTTTCAGTATTTGGCAAGGAGTACATTAGTACAATTCTGAACCATTTTTGAGTAGCCTTATAAACCCAAAGGGCTCATAAATCATGGAAATACATGTTCCATGGTAGATTTCGGCATAAACCGCTAAATTGGTAACGCCCAAATACACCTTATTACTTCGGATAACTGAAAAGGAGCGCGATCGAAAATGTATAGATGAAATTTTTATCACATCATTTCTAGAGCAATTAAATGAATTCACCACTATGTTTTTGTAAATAGCGTCCAATTTATCTCAATATTTTCCAGTCTTCAAAATATCAGTTAACTGAATATAACACCAATTTTCTTCACCAACATCTTTCACTAAACTTTGTTCAGCATCTGTCGTTATTACCACGTCAGGTTCATTTGGCAAACATTTGATCAAAATATAGGCATTTACTAAATATCATCATCATCATCAGCCTATGATAGTCCACTGCTGGACGTAGGCCTCTCCTATTAACTATGCGTATAGACGCATTAGGAGGTAAATGCCCATAATCGCCACGCTGGGCAAGCGGATTGGCGATCGCAGTAATTTACTAAATATACGTGAGTTTAACTGTTTCATTCAATTTTAGTAATTCTTTAAATTGAATTATAGGTAGCGCTCTCGATATGCCATACCTTCCATACAAGTTATCTAATAAGTCGATTATCATGTATGACTACAGCAATTTTTATTTGTTATTTCTCTATGATAGTATAATACAAGCCAAATAGTATCATCACGGGCAGTTTACCAACCTAATTGTTAGTTGCACCGACCGCAATAGTCAGGCTCATCGATATTATTCAGTGGATGAAGTTTAGCAAACGATTTTGCGACGGCCAGTTTGGGGGGTTCCCGGTAACTTACCCAACACAGTATGAAAAATATTCCCAAATGGAAACTTTCCACGTAGTAAGATTAAGAAATTACCGAGAACGACCCATTACCAGGTGCAACTGACCCCCACTGCCGTTCTTGTGTAGAAATAGCAATCACCGCATAGTCCAGCAAAAAAGCAAGTCCGTAGCAAAAACCTCGTTTTGTTTAGAACTTTAGGCAGCTTTTTCTATGGAGTTTCATAGCAAATACTGCTTTCTACACTAAGACGGCAGCTCAGTGAACATCCGAGGCGTCCATGTTATACAAATGCAAATGTATGCGGCCTAAGTGCACGCCGTCCAAATCCCTTGGATGTTCGACGCTCGACAGTGAGGCCTTACGTTTTAACCAGGACATTGGTCTAAACTTTAGACTCTAAACCGACCATTAAGGCGGGAAACTATAAATGCTAGAAGGATTTCCGTTATCCCTTCTACTGAGTCCCTAAAGGATGTCTATCACCAATGTAATTGAAGATTACACTACCGGTCAAAAGTTTAAGTTCACTCCATGGTTTCGGTACAAAATTGAGTTGTAAGCAATCAGATTTCTGACTGTTAATAGCAAAATACTTTTTCCCACAGCTATCTTGCTAATTTAAGGACTATTTGAGATTAGTCTTTCACAAATTTACACCAATTTTCTACAACGGATCCGATAATAATTCATAAGTAATTGAACTTATACTTTTGTGATGGTCATTAGTATGAACACCACGTGAGTATGACTACCACAATTGTCTCAATTGTCTGAGCTGTTCGAAAGTAATCATTATTTAAAATGAAGTAGCTAAAGAAACAGGGACATATTTAGTAAAATACTAATTTCGACTGAAAAGCTGGGAACATAGCCCAAAAAGTCCATTTCGTATCAAAATGGTGGTATGAATTTAAACTTTTAACTGTATAGTATAGAATTTTCATATCACGGCTTAGTTTACAGTAAATTTTTGACATGTCGGTATCGACTTGACTCCTACTTCCGGAGTGTTATTTATTCTAGTACCGTTTATTCCCGAGGCGCGGCGCCCCGAAGTAATCGCTAGTCGGCCTCCTCGGCGGGCCGGCGGTACACCTTGCCGAACTTGGCCATGTACTTCTTCACGAACTCCTTGGCTTTGGAGCGGACGGAGTCGGTGACGATTAGTTCGTCCACGGAGCGGCAGTGCTTCAGCTCTTTTAGTACTTACGTACGTACTAACTTTTAGTAGTAAAGGTGTTCGAAAGTAATAATTATTTAAAAAGAAATAGCTTAAGAATCACACATTTAGTAAAACACAAATTTCGTTTGATAAGCTGGAAACATTATAGCCCAAAAATCCATTTCGTATCAAAAAGGTGGTATGAACTTACCCCCTTATTCATAAACGTCTGCTAACTTAACAAGCCGCTAATAATTGTTTGTCCATTTTGCTCTTATGGACACATTGTTAAAACCGAAAGGGACAAACAATTATTAGCGGCTTGTTAAGTTAGCAGACGTTTATGAATAAGGGGGTTAAACTTTTGACTGTATAGAATTTTCTTATCACGACTTATTTTACAGTACATTTTTGACATGTCGGTATCGACTTGGCTCCTACTTACGGAGCGTTAGTTATTAGTTATTCTAGTACCGTTTATTCCCGAGGCGCGGCGCCCCGAAGTAATCGCTAGTCGGCCTCCTCGGCGGGCCGGCGGTACACCTTGCCGAACTTGGCCATGTACTTCTTCACGAACTCCTTGGCTTTGGAGCGGACCGAGTCGGTGACGATTAGTTCGTCCACGGAGCGGCAGTGCTTCAGCTCTTTTAGCATCACGAAGTGGGTTAGCTGGGGAGGGACAGATAGTTTTATAATTTATATGGATGTAACATTGTCAAGTCTTGAAGTAGGCAAAAAATGTGGTATACCACTTTTCGATTTTATTACCACTAGATTAGAGTCGAAAATGGGATTGTATCTAATTAAGCGAAATTAAAATTTTCGTAATTCCTCGTAAATTCACAAGGCATTTAACCGCTCATTTGCTTTGAAATTTCAGTTGAGCTTTATTCTTATGTAATATAAGAGTGACAGCTGGTAATCACAGATACCAAAAGCAATTGAGTGGTTAGCGATGGTAGCGGCGATAGCCGTCGCTGGCGCCCATGACTTTTAATATATGGTCGTATATCGGTACGTCTATATTACACAACTTATTGTTGTTGTGTATAGTGCGTCATTGGCTCTTGAAAGTTTATTTTTTTTTTATTTTCGGTACGGTTATAGGCACTATAACCCTTGCCATACCACTCCGGAACTGTTCTTTCAGTTTCCTGGCGGTTTTTTCAGCGTCAGATAAAGAAGAATATATTAAATAATGCCTACCTTCCTAGCCAAATGCTTGAAATCCGCCGTGCACGTGATCCTTCCAGCGGGCGCGTCAGAATGCCTGTACGGATTAAGGTGATGCACCATAACCCGTGCAATGCTACTCCGAACCTATTCCTACAATTTCCAGCTTTCTCTGAAGAAATATAAAGTAAATATTCTCACCTTCCTAGTCAAATGCTTGAAATCAGCCGTGCACGTGATCCGTCCAGCGGGCGCGTCAGAATGCCTGTAGGGATTAAGGTGTTGCACCATAACCCTGGCCATGCTACTCCGGAACTGTTCCTTCAGTTTCCTGGCGGTTTCTTCAGCGTCAGATAAAGAAGAATATATTAAATAATGCCTACCTTCCTAGCCAAATGCTTGAAATCAGCCGTGCACGTGATCCGTCCAGCGGGCGCGTCAGAATGCCTGTACGGGTTGAGGTGATGCACCATAACCCTGGCCATGCTACTCTGAACCTGTTCCTACAATTTCCAACTTCCTCTATGTCGAAGAAATATTCTCACCTTCCTAGCCAAATGCTTGAAATCAGCCGTGCAAGTGATCCGACCAGCGGGCGCGTCAGAATGCCTGTACGGGTTGAGATGATGCACCATAACCTTGGCCATGCCACTCCGGAACTGTTTCTTTAGTTCCCTAATCATACCTACCCCATCGAAAGACAGAAGAATTCAAAGAAAGTGGAAAATAACTCACCTTCCTAGCCAAATGCTTGAAATCAGCCGTGCACGTGATCCGTCCAGCGGGCGCGTCAGAATGCCTGTACGGATTAAGGTGATGCACCATAACCCTGGCCATGCTACTCCGGAACTGTTCTTTCAGTTTCCTGGCGGTTTCTTCAGCGTCAGATAAAGAAGAATATATTAAATAATGCCTACCTTCCTAGCCAAATGCTTGAAATCAGCCGTGCACGTGATCCGACCAGCGGGCGCGTCAGAATGCCTGTACGGGTTGAGGTGATGCACCATAACCCTGGCCATGCTACTCCGGAACTGTTTCTTTAGTTCCCTAATCATACCTCCCCCATCAAAAGACAGTAGAATTTAAATAAAGTGGAAAATAACTCTCACCTTCCTAGCCAAATGCTTGAAATCAGCCGTACACGTGATCCGTCCAGCGGGCGCGTCAGAATGCCTGTACGGGTTGAGGTGATGCACCATAACCCGTGCCATGCTACTCCGGAACTGTTCTTTCAGTTTCCTGGCGGTTTCTTCAGCGTCAGATAAAGATGAATATATTAAATAATGCCTACCTTCCTAGCCAAATGCTTGAAATCAGCCGTGCAAGTGATCCGACCAGCGGGCGCGTCAGAATGCCTGTACGGATTAAGGTGATGCACCATAACCCTGGCCATGCTACTCCGAATCTGTTCCTACAATTTCCAACTTCCTCTATGTCGAAGAAATATTCTCACCTTCCTAGCCAAATGTTTGAAATCCGCCGTGCACGTGATCCGACCAGCGGGCGCGTCAGAATGCCTGTACGGGTTGAGGTGATGCACCATAACCCTGGCCATGCTACTCCGGAACTGACCTACAATGACCATACCTGGGATAACTGGGGGCAAGTTATAGGGATTTGATATCGATTAAAAAGATGTCGATATAATTATAATAAAAGATATGCTCATTGAACATTCTCGATTACAGTACAGAGGTTCAATGTCATAATTATCTGATATCGGGCCTCTTCAGATAGTAAAAACAAAAGTCATTTTAATCAAAATGACAATTTAAATATTGATATTTTAATATTAATTGTATATTTTGAAAACTATTTTAAAATAAACGCGTAACTACCCGTTTAAAGTAATTTTTTATTTTAATTGAAGAGTAAGTATCTAATATTTATTTATGTCGAATAAAATTTTGATGTTGTCATTCATAGTAACATCGATATATTTTTAGTCGATAAAATATTTTGCTACATCACTTTTGTATAAATGCCCCGAGTTATCCCAGGTATGACAATGACCTGAACCTGTTCCTACAATTTTCAGCTTCCTCTATGTCGAAGAAATATAAAGTAAATATTCTCACCTTCCTAGCCAAATGCTTGAAATCAGCCGTACACGTGATCCGACCAGCGGGCGCGTCAGAATGCCTGTACGGGTTGAGGTGATGCACCATAACCCTGGCCATGCTACTCCGGAACTGTTCTTTCAGTTTCCTGGCGGTTTCTTCAGCGTCAGATAAAGAAGAATATATTAAATAATGCCTACCTTCCTAGCCAAATGCTTGAAATCAGCCGTGCACGTAATCCGACCAGCGGGCGCGTCAGAATGCCTGTACGGATTAAGGTGATGCACCATAACCCTGGCCATGCTACTCCGGAACTGTTCTTTCAGTTTCCTGGCGGTTTCTTCAGCGTTAGATAAATAGGATTACATTAAAAAATGCCTACCTTCCTAGCCAAATGCTTGAAATCAGCCGTGCAAGTGATCCTTCCAGCGGGCGCGTCAGAATGCCTGTACGGATTTAGGTGATGCACCATAACCCTTGCCATACTACTCCGGAACTGTTCTTTCAGTTTCCTGGCGGTTTCTTCAGCGTCGGATAAAGAAGAATATATTAAATAATGCCTACCTTCCTAGCCAAATGCTTGAAATCAGCCGTGCAAGTGATCCTTCCAGCGGGCGCGTCAGAATGCCTGTACGGATTGAGGTGATGCACCATAACCCTGGCCATGCTACTTCGGAACTGTTCTTTCAGTTTCCTGGCGGTTTCTTCAGCGTCGAGGGGCGGTTCGGGCGCGAATGGCGGAGCCTCGGGCTCGGCGGGCGCGGGTGAGGGCTCCTCTGCTGATGCTTCGGAGTCTGACTCGGTTTCGGCGAGGTCGACAATCTAGAAAAACAAAGGAATTATAAATATTAGATGTCATATACCAAAGAAAACCAAGATCACCTAATGTCCGAGGTGGGGACCTGTCCCACCTCGGACATATGACATCTAATATTTATAATTTATATAGTATTTAGTAGTGTGACTACTGGAGAAAAATAAAAAGTACAAATCAGAATATTTAGTTAATAAATAATTTGATTTGTGTTTTCGCAATACGTTCAAAGATATTTGATTTTGATTATGGACGTTTCTTTGAACCAGAGGTTGGCAACCTTTTAGCAGCCAAGGTCCACATTGAAGCTAATGAAATTGACGGCGGCCGCACTTTTATATATGTAGTTTTTAAAGATGAAATAAGAAGTCGAATATAGCAATAAATTATTATGCAAATAACGTCTTATTGACAATAATTTTCAGTTGTAATTAACAAACAATTAACATTTTGTTCACATATAGATACTTACTCAATCCATTATTGCCAGCTTTGGTGAATTTGGGTGAATAATTTTTTTTCTGTTTGTTAATACCATGCTTACAATTACCTCGGTCACGCTGGTTTTATGCAAAATTATGCTACTTAAACCAGGGATCGGAACCGGTTTTTGAGAAAAACCTTGAAATAGCTGAATATTTTATAATGTTTTTCACTCATTATGTAGTGCTCAATATTTTATGTAATTAACCACATCTTATTTCTGAATGACTCCATAAACAAAGAATTTATAAAGCGAAGAACGAAAAAGAACGAAATTAGAACCGTTCTTTTGTATGGAGAAAAAACCATTATCCGATCCCTGACTTAAACTACGCAAACATGCATTTTTCTGGTGTTAATAAGCCCTTTCCTTTATGGGCCACCTACATCTACAAATATTGACTACATGCATAATTTTGCATAAAACCAGCGTGTTACCAGATTCCTATACATTTTTGATTACAAAAAAGGAATGGTTTAAGTTTTTTTGGGAAATGCGATGCATCTATCCCAGCATCATTGATTCTACCAGCCTACTAATTTTTATCTATATCGAAGGTATCTGGTCCAAAAGTACAAACTTTTTAAGAATGGTCCAATGTTACCTTGAGCTCATCCACGTGTTTCTTGGACCGCTGCGCGAGTTGTCGCACTTTATGCAATAGCTTCTCGCGGCGCCGTCGAAGCTTCTCTTTCGTCTGCTTATATCGCTTCACCTCTAGACGGCCGGCTAGCTTGTCTTCTTCTGTTCGGGGCTGAAAAACAAATATCAGAAAAAAGGTAACTTAAGACGGCAACGTGGTTGTGAGCTTGTGTTGTTGGTTGAAAAGAAAACAATGGAAAATCTAAAAAAAAAAATATTTTTCTGCCCTCCGGCCGGCAAACAGCACTTTGCCGGCCGCTGCGCCTAACTAAGTTGCCGCCTGCCGGCTCCGTTGAGCAGAAAAATAATATACACACCTCGGCCGTTAAATGGGAAAGACTCGGATCACATGTTTGTCGTCACTACAATTCATTCGAGACATTTCCCACTTAAACGGCCTAGGAATGTAATCTACTATTTGTTCAATTATTACGGTATAAAATATATACCTTTATTATAGGGTAACCGCGAGAGTTGTCACGCACACAATATTTCATGTAAAAACAAGGGGTATATGAAATAGTATACTTTTTCCGTACTGATAGGAAATTTAATTGCAACTGTAAGATAGAATGAAGGCTTTTCTAAGATCAAAATGAAGTGTACAGATAATTCTTATTAGCTCTATGATAACTTGTCCGCTTTCCAATGCGAGCGGAGAGGACTCATTAATGGCTCCGTTTCTCATTTATTGCTGACGAAAGGTATATACAGGTGGAAGGCGGGCGTAATGTATGATATCTTAGGGGACCATAATGGTGTACCATCGCCCACACTACTAGCTATACATTGGTAAATATTATGGCATTTGTAACAAGGTCCATCGATGTACACCTGTGTTGGCGTTAGTGGGCATTTCTTAGAGCGTAAACGAACATCTCATTCATCTAGTCACGATTTTTTGGAAGTGGCTGAATGATTTGAGGTTGGTTTTGGTTGTTTTATAGAGTAACGGGTGCTGTATCTGACGACCGAAAATGGTACCAAATGATGCAGCCACTTCCAAAAAAACGTTACCAGATGAATGAGATGTCTGTTTACGCTCTGAGAAATGACAACGTTTCAAAATTTTCGATGTCCCTAAATCGAAAACCATTTCGAGATTTACGCATGTAGATTACAAAAATATATATTTTTTTTTTTTCCCAATATTTTTGTTAAAAATCTTAAAAATAGTTTCAAGGGGAAGTGACGTCACATAGCTGATTCAGAGATGCCACTATAAGCAAAAAATCTTGTTTTTGGAATGTCACTGGTGTTTGGCAGTGACATTTGACACTTGTTATCGTTTTTCGTCGTTTTCTTACGTGTATGAAACATCACTTGTGACGTCATTTAGCTGTTCTTGACGTTTGTTTGTAACTTACGCTCTTTCTGCTCGAAGTAATAATAAAAAGGGATTTTCGCACTAAAATAGATTTTTTTTGAAAAATAATAAATACGTGTGTCGTTTAATATTGAGTTCTTTCAAAACAGACAATAAAAACTAACACTAAAAATATGAAATGTTGTCAAATGCCCTAGTACTTACACTGATGGGCCGCTCGGAGACCAGCCCCGGCCGCCGCTTCCTCGGTTTGACGCTCACTAGCGCGTGCTCCGGAATCAGACCGTTGTGAGGGTTCTCTTTCACTACTGCAATATATTAAACTTGTGTTAGTATTCTATTTAAAATAATAGTGGTTTTAGTACTAAATGAAAAGCGAGTGTAAAATGATAAGTTCATTGCTTCAGTTATTTTTGAGTGAATCAACTTTTTTCTGTCTGTTATTGCCATGGTTACGGTCGCCTGAGTCACGCTGGTTTTATGCAAAATTATACTACTTAAATTAGGCAAACATGCAACTAGTGCATGACTGTAGGTGGCCTTAAGGCTTAGGGCTTATGGCCAGAAAAATGCATGTTTGCATAATTTTGCATAAAACCAGCGTGACTCAGGCGACCGTAACAGACAGAAAAAAGATGATTCACCCTTTTAACATTCTATATCGACAGTCAGATGAAAAACGTCTACTGCTAAACATAAGCATCTTTTAAAGATCGCGAAAGCGGTACTGTACTATGCTGATTGTCTCCAGTGAGTTCTACGACCATAACCACGTCTGAATAACTTGTATTTATTTTTTAAAACAATACTATAACGGATTATATCGCATGTAATAATTAATTTAATTACATTCCAACGTATCGAACACTTCATAGGGTTCGTGGTCTACGTGTGACAGTGGATTAATTATCCTTTTTGTAGGATCGTCATAATTAACGATAATGTTGCTTTCCACGGTCGGATATTAAAAATAACAGTTCCAAATAAATTATAAATAAAAATGATAATTTACCTTCATAAATGATTCCGTTGACGCCTTCGACAACTTTGCCGGGCCGCCGTACCGGCGCGTCCATAGGTTGTTCAGCCTCTTCCTCGGATGAACTCTCTTCTGTCAAAACAATAATTCACAACAATCAGTTGAGCTAGGCAAGGAATATCATTTATAGAGAGATTCCACTACATATTAAATTTAAAGAAACCTACAAAAATAAAACAAATACGAGGGTAGAATTTTGGACCCAATCATTTCAAACTTTAGAAGTGATTTTCTAGAAACTTGCACTATTAATTAGAGAACGCTGTTAGACATCTTCCTACAATTTTGTGATTAATGTGCGTAAACAGGGGCCGTGACGAAAGGGGTTGCCGGCCGAAGACAGACGGATATGGAGCATTCCATGAAAACATCTACTTTTTGTCGCTTACGACTCACTATGGTAGCTAGCTGTTAGGAAAAACTGCCAATCTTAAAGCCTTGATATGTTATTATTATGCCGTAACTCAGCTTACTAATTTAATTTTTCAAAAGTATTCAAAAGACAGTGTCGTTTACGACATGTTTTCATGGAATGCTCCTAAACACATTTTCATCTCTCTATTTCAATTTTCGTACGTAGTTAGGCGGGTCAAAAGTTGTTCTTCCGTCGAGGCTCGAAAGTAATTTTTATTGAAACTTAATCGATTCATTTACTATCCTCAAAGTTGAAATGAAAAGTTACTCGAATTATTCGATCTCACTACGTTCAAGCGTAATGGGTCATTTTCGACCATTGTTTAACAATCTACTAAAATTTTTGGTGTGTCATGATTCCCTAAATGTGTCTAAATCGTTTTTGGGCTTAATGGTGTGTTCACGACCATGTAAATGACAAATAAAAGTACGGGAGTAGAAAAAATATATATCAGATTAATTTTATCTGAAGGATATCTTTATCCAGTGATTATGAAACAGGTCGTAAGGCTTCTTGGCTACCTTAATCTATAAATATTCTACTCAGTAGCGATAGCCAAAGGAAACCGGATACAGGCTTTATCAGTTGTAATAACTGCCTGCCTGCTTAAGATATATAATAATAATAATATCTAAATATCTTGGGACATCTTACACAAATCAACCTAGTCCCATGGTAAGCTCAATTAAGGCTAGTGGTGTGGGTACCAGGCGACGATATATACATATATAATAGATAGATACATATAGATACTTAAATACATAGACAGCCATGCCCAAGGAACAAATATTTGTGATAAATAAATACACAAATAATGCTCTCGCCGGGATTCGAACCCGGAACCTCCAGCTTCGTAGGCAGGGTCACTACCAACTAGGCTACGGACAGTGGCGTAACAATAGGGTGGCAGGGCTGGCAAAATGCCACGGGCCCCCGACCCAAGAGGGCCCCGGCCCAAGAGGCCGTGAATTTAAATTTAAAATTAAACTGAGTACAATGTGACGATTTTTACTGATAGGGCCCCATCAATAGTACATTACTACCGAGGCCGGGAAGTGACTGGTTGCCGGCCGAATATATGTAGACGGCCGAGCGAAGCGAGGCCGGATAGTATTCGGACGGCAACCCGTCACTTCATGGCCGAGGTATGTATAATGCTTTTCTCAAACATACAATGAAATGAAACAAAAAAATGTATCTTCTTTCTAAGAAATTATAAGTCAACTATAGTGTTGGGTAGGACAGCAATTTAAAATGAGTTTGTATGTGTGCATCATTTCCAAAAATTTAATGGGACATTATCTTACATCAAATGAAGTGAGTTACTAATATATTTCCAGCAACCATAGTACCATCGGCAAGAAAAAAAATGGTATACAATATTAATATAACTGCATGTATGCCTATCTGTGAAATATGAATGATTAATTTTCAAATGAACTGCATTATTTAAGTGTGTTACTCAAAATGAAATTTATAAGAAATGTTAACAAAAGAAATGTTAAGAAAGGTTACATTTGTATCAATGTTCTGAATGTTCATACAAGGAAGGGATCCCTTCAAGTGAATCATAGCTTTATGGCAACTTAATTGAATGCTTATATAAAATTGTTTGAAATTATACATATTATTGGCTATTTTTATTACATTCTGCCCATATCCACACTTCACAAAGGAATATTTCTGTAATAGTTGCTATACTTGCTATTTATGAAAATAGTAGGTAGAAGTTCATTCTCCAAAAGTTTTAATTACAATAAGGCCTCGACGTTAAATATACCGATCAAACAACACTAATGTAAAGAAACCAAAAATCACATACACATCTTACGTGGAGTTTTCACTAACTTTTTCTTGCAAACCACTTTATGGCCTGCCGCTGAAACTGCTGGTACTTTTTCAAGCAGTATTATTTACACAATATTTTAACTAATTCACAAAACAAATATCTAAACATCACAAGCAATTTTGCATTGCATTTCGGAGCTCGCCGATTCATGTAACATAGGTTATTTTCATGTTTTGATTTGTTCTGTCAAGTTGTCAAAAAGTATTAATAGACGTTCGAATATGGTCCACTCCGCACCGCGAACTTGGTCCGCTCCCTAAGTGCGGTCGCCTCGCTACACCATCGCACCGTTCAAAAACGGTCCAGTGCTTTTCGTGCTACTAGACAGTGATCACGTCGATATGCCTCCGATTTTATCCCAAAAAGCTAAAATCGCGTTAGTTGTGGCAACCATCGTCGCTACAACACCAATTAATAGACAGAAAAAAAAAGAATGGCCAAAATTGTATTTAAAAGACAGAGAGTCATATAGTCATATGCGACTTATTAGAGACCTCGATGACGAAGATTTTCGTATATATCTTCGCATGAATTCTGATGCGTTTGCTGAATTGCTTGGAAAACCATCGAACCAACCGCACCGTCAATAATAATAATAATGTCGGCGGACCGCTGAACACACCATCGAATTTGGTACGGAGCGGAACAAGTTCGCGGTGCGGATCATATTCGAACGTCTGTTAATACTTAAACAGCAAATAGTAGTAAGTGTTTACGAAGTGCGTTAAAACCACATTAAATGCACATCACACAAAAAACGTAAATATTTTTTTTATTAAAGTGTCAATTTATTGAATTAGATAACTGTTTTTAAACCTATTTAATTAATACTTATCAAATAAACGATTCTCATATTTTTTATACCGCTTTATGTCGCATTTAAAAATTTGCCTTTTAAAATTTTACTCAAACAAACTTTGTAAACGCAATCTTTCACCGGTGACGTAACGTCAGGTGTCAAACTACTAGATTGTCTAGATAGATTTCACACACAGAGATAAAAAGAGTACGCAGTGGTTTTTGTGACTTTTGTGTGTTTTTGAGCGAATGTCCCAAGGAGGGGCCCTGTCGTGACTTATGGCCACTATGGGTCATTGACTCATGCTGAATACAAAATAAACATTCCTTCAGTTTCGTTGTTTTATGTGCCATGTTAGTATTGTCAGTTTTAACGTCAATGTTGGTTTAGCGAGTAAAATGTAACATAATGTATTTTATGAAAGATGTTGTATGACGGGAAGTGCTTGTGATGTTAGTTGATTACGGAAGCCGCGGTAAAAAATGTAATTTGTGTATCCTTGTAGGATTTAGTGCGTCAACGGCTGAATGTGTTTGTAGTTAGACTTAAGAGCAAGAATGCCGTGCGACAAATTTCGTATTTGTAGGATTATTGTGTGTAAAAATAGTGAATGTCTGAATGTTTTTGTGATTAGACTTATGAGGACGAATGCTGCGTTCGGGACTAAATGTGGTATTTGTAGGCTGAGATTTCTGCACGGTGGAATATTTTTGTGATGGAACTGAGGCACAAAATGTATTTGTGGTGACTGGTAGTGTGATGTGATTTGTCAAGAGTACATGGAAGTGAGTAGAGGATTGAAGTATGACAATTTTCCTGTATGAAGTTCTCTGACAATCTGAGATAATGAGTTCTTCAATAGACATACATCACAAGTGAGTTGCACAACACTAGTCAACTACATAACTAAGTCTTTGAAACACAACAAAAGTCAAATACGACACCGACACCTCATTTTTTTTTTAAGATTGACCTGTTTGAAAGTTGCAAGTTTTTTATTTAAAAAAGCGGTATTAGACGACGCGGTCGGTTGGGTTCAATTAATCGAATGCAGTGATCGGGGCCGGCGGATCGCGCCGTATAATACTGGTTTTTAAATATTATTTTGAGTAGTTATTATACATTTATTTTAAATTATATAATTTAAATACCTAATCATAACTGCAAAAATTTGCCAATAATTTTTTTTATGCTAATATTACTTACAGATAATTATTGGCTAAAAGCCAAGATGCCAGGTCACAACCCTATGTCAAATGAAAATTAAAAAAGAGGTACTTGCCGGCCTAGGCCGGCAACGAGCTACTTCCCGGCCACTTTTTTGGCACTTAACTACAACATTTCATTGCATGTTTGAGAAATAGTATATTACTACCGAGGCCAGCAAGTGACTGGTTGCATGGCCATGCAATGAATGTTGAATGGCCATACAATGAAATGAAACAAAAAAATGTATCTTCTTTCTAAGAAATTATAAGTCAACTACATAATTAAGTCTTTGAAACACAACAAAAGTCAAATACGACACCGACAACTAATTTTTTTTAAGATTGACCTGTTTGAAAATTGCAAATTTTTACTTTGAAAAAGCGGTATTAGACGACGCGGTCGGTTGGGTCCAATTAATCGCATGCGATGATCGGGGCCGACGGATCGTGCCGTATAATACTGTTTTTTAAATATTATTTTGAGTAGTTATTGTACATTTATTTTAAATTATATAATTTAAATACCTAGTTATAACTGCAAAAATATGCCAATAATTTTTTTATAGTAATATTCTATCTATTCAGCCCGTGTCCACCCACTGCTGGGTATAGGCCTCTTCTTTATTACGCCACTTTCCTCGGTCATGTGCTAATCGCATCCATTGCTTTGTTGCGGTTCGGCAGATGTCGTCGGACCATCTTGTCGGTGGTCTCCCAGCAGATCTTCTTGACCACCCTGGCCACCATTCAGTAACCTGCTTCGTCCACCGCCCATCGCTACTTCTCGCCAAGTGTCCTGCCCATCTCCACTTCAGCTGTGCGATTCGTTTACCGACGTCGGATACTTTCGTACGGCGCCGGATTTCGCTGTTTGGAACACGATCAACAAGGGAGATACCTAACATGGCTCGCTCCATGGCCCTTTGTGTCACGTTCATTTTGTGTAGAACTCCCTTGTTGAGCGCCCAAGTTTCTGATCCGTAAGTGAGGGTAGGCAAGACGCATTGGTTAAATACCTTCGTCTTAAGGCACTGGGGGATTTTAGATTTAAAGAACAACTAATATTACTTACAGATAATTATTGGTTAAAAGCCAAGATGCCAGGTCACAACCCTATGTCAAATGAAAATTAAAAAAGAGGCACTTGCCGGCCTAGGCCGGCAACGAGGTACTTCCCGGCCTCGTAGGCTCGCAGCCCTTTAGGCACGTAACTACAACATTTCATTGCATGTTTGAGAAAAATAATTTGCCACAGGCCCCAGGTGGTATAGTTACGCCACTGGCTACAGAGGCTGACAATCTGTAACAAAAAGTAGTTATGTGGTACCTGCGGCGGGCGGAGGCAGCCATTGTGGCTGGCGCAGCTTGACGTGGTAGTAGTAGGTGCGCCCGCGCTGGTCCACGGCCGAGCGCCACAGCGACGGCAGCACCACTTCTGCCGGGGACTCTTCCGCTACCTGCTATGTAGAATAGGTTATTCTATTATTTTTCATCACACTTGCTGCCTAAGCGTAGCTCCAGCTTCGTAGGCAGGGTTACTACCAACTAGGCTACCGAGGCTGACAATATATTTATTTATCTGACAGATATATTAAGAGTGGGTAAGACAGGCTCTGGCCCTATACTTTAATATGTTGGTTTAAATCAGTATCTTAAAGGATTTCTTTCCGTGTTTTCAATGTGTTTCGTTTGTCTAAATGCATGCTTGCCTACATTACAACTCAGATACCTAGGATAACTGGGGGCAAGTTATAGGGATTTGATATCGATTGAATGATGTCGATATAATTATAATAAAAGACGTGCTTATTGAACATTCTCGATTACAGTACAGAGGTTCGATGTCATATCTGATATCGGGCCTCTTCAGATAGTAAAAGAATGCAGATGTCATTTTAATGAAATTAAATTTACATATTGATATTTTAATATTGATTGTATATATTGAAAACTTTTGTAAAATAAACGCGTTTAAATTTATTTTAATTTTAATTGAGTAGTAAGTACCTAATATTTATTTATGCCCAATAACATTTTGATGTTGTCATTCACAATGACATCGATATATTTTTAATCGATAAAATATTTTGCTACATCACTTTCGTATAAATGCCCCGAGTCATCCCAGGTATGCAACTCACTGGCATCATGGCGTCCGTAGGCTGCGGCGTGGGTGGGAAGTTCGGCATCTGCTGGCCAAACATGAAGCCAGGCATCCCATACCCACTCATGCCCATAAGACTGAAATAAACGGTTTATAACGATAAGTTATGTATACGAAATGCTACGAAGTTTTAACATAAATGCCAGTAATCGCTGCACTTGCATATCCCGTTATTGTGTATGTTTATTTATTACCTTTAAAGAGAAAACGTCTCAGTTTTTAAAGAAGTTATCGTTTTGATTTTGTTAAAATTAAGCGAATAATGGAATTTACAAGCGCAAGCGTAGCTCATATACAGAATGTTTTACATGTTACTGAAATTCGTGTAGGTACTCTTACATCCCATGATATATAAGTATGTTATGGGACCAAAGCCTGAAATAGCGAAAAAATATTCATTTTGGTTGTGTAATCTTGACATTTTGAATCCCGCAGTAAAAGTTGCTCATTACGACTTATACCTACTACAACGTATAAGCGTATAACGTGTTTAATTTCCGGTGAAACATCCTGTAGAGAGCTCTGTAAAGGCATGGCCACGACATTGGTCTAAAGCGACCGGCGGCGAGTGAATCCATAAGTTGGAGCAAGAGGCCGATATCGGAACTCCCTCTCGCATGTATGGTTTTCCGCCCCGCCGGTCGCCTTACGCCGTGGCCACGACATCGGTCTAAGGCACCGGTTTAGCGGAAAACGTATGATGCTCCCTCTCGTACCCATATCGGCATCCCGCTTCCACTCATGGATTCGCTCGCCGCTGGTCGCCTTAGACCAATGTCGTGGCCGGGCCGTTAGACCAATGTCGTGGCCACAAGGCTACCACGATCTACTAATGCGATTCAGTTTAGGACCTAATCTGAATCGCGGTGTCAGTTCCATAGAATAACTGTCAAAAACTGACAAGCAGAACCTAAACTGTGCATTTAAGAGATCATGGTAGGCCATAAAATAAGCACTGGTGTTGCATATAACCATGGTTGATTACCTCTTTCCAGCGGGTGGCTCTACTCGAATGCCGCTTTTAACATAAAAAAATGCATTTCGCTAAAGCACATTACGCTAAATCAATACACTCCGTACAGTCTAGTTATTTATACGGGCTGTTACTAATAAAATGCTGCCACAGTGCCATTATTACAAAATCTATGACTTCAAATCAAAAAAGCCTTCTTCATTGGTTATGAAACTACTCATTGGCGCTATCGCAATAATTTTTTATGCGAGAGTAACTCTTCATTTCAGATGCGTTTATACATATACGCATAAAATCTTAGGGCTAAACATGAACTATAGTATGTATAGTCATCGTAGCATTTTATACCAAAAAGGCCGCAATGAAATTTCTTATACAACCTTAGTTAGAGCGACGCGACGTAAGTCACATATTTTTGCGGCCTTAGTAGTATAGGAAGTAAATTTAAAAAATTTGCCGAAAAGGACCATGGGCAGATTTGTATGGAGAGTGGACCAAAGCTCAACAGAGCTGAAAGTGGTGTCATTAAATAGTTATTTACATTTATTTCATTTCATTCTATGGGCACTATGTTCAATTCCATTGCAAAACGGAGATGTGTATTTTATTCACAGTAAATACTGTGAAGAATGGTGTCTGGACGACGGTGATTTACTTATCCACTCACTTGCTTTGATTTTTGCGATAGAATCTATGTCTATGTAAAATAAGAGTGATGACATGTAACAAAAGCTACATGAAGCAAGTGAGTGGTTAGAGTGCCCGCAAAACGCCTCACTCATATAAAATTATCCAATGGAATTCAACTTTGCACCTATACAGGGTGTTTGGTTAGCGGTGTCGGAGCTTTTAAGGGCTTAAACTACAATCAATTTCATCGATAACTTACCATACAATTTTTTTTTGTGCGAACGATAATTAAATGGCGGCCATTTTAAAATTTCAAACAGACGAATACGGGCGCACGTGATATTTCTGGAATTACACGTTTGTTATCGGTCCTAACCTTGCAAAAAAATCTTGTTAGAGAGCTCATTAGATATGCAAACTAATTAAGCTAATCATTTTACTCAACTATTTGAATAACAAGGCTAAAAAAATTTTTTTAAATTAAAAATAGTAAAAAATTCACCTTAATTTTTCTATTAATTTAGTTTTGCATGAAAACTAGGTCGTTAAGATAGGTTTTTGGTGTTGTTATTTATTAGTACAGTATGTTAGCTAAAAAATAACACCATAATTACAGTTATACCTTAAGTACTTTAGGAATTACAAGTGCTCAAATATACACCAAAACAGCTGCATTTAGCGTTCCCGATGCAAAATCCATAAACAAATGAATATCAGCAGTGTACTGACTAGTGAAGTGGCCGCCTTCCATCCATCCAGTGCATGTTTGAGCACTACTAATTCCTAAAGTACTTAACCTTTTGACCGCCGTAGTCTGATATATCAGACAATCAATAACCAGCTCGTATCGCCGCAGTCTGATAAATAAGACAATTTTTGTTCATGTTTTTCTCAAGATATTCTTTACTTTGCAGAGTTTACTTTGGTTCTTTGCTTAAGTAAGACGCAGTAATTGTTGATTAAGTAACAGTGAGACTGATCTGTAGATTTTATTATATTTTCTAGATGAAAATAAACTTCAATTATACCATTAGATTATGTATCATTTTACCCCAAGTCTCGTAGCCAAAGTCTTATATAAAAGACACTAGTGATGTGACGATGATTGATATTGGCATATCTACGTCGACTTTCTCATTCGATATTTAGATTTACGACGTAAAATTTATGCATGCGACTGACCTTACTTAGCTAACCTATTTTATCACTTCGATATGTTTTTATAAAATTATGACGTAAGTTGTCTAGTATTCTACAATATCGTCCGCTGAAGAATTATTTAGAATTTTAGAAGAAGCGGACGAAAATGAAGATTTCGAATCTGTCATAAAAATAATCTGCCGTTACCAGAATCTGTCCTTAACTGAATCAAGTTACCTAATGACTTAAGTAGCCCCACCAAGTGTAGATACTCCTTCGGCAGTTCTAGGTGCACGTTCAGCGTCCGGAAACTTGACTCTCAACACGACATGCCATGATGGCCTCGCAGTACATGATAGAGTACCTAATCCTTGTCATTGTGATACCATTCACTCTTTGGACATTTTGATTCCATGGATGTTTTGACCCTCGGACATTTTGACACTTGGACATATTTGAGTCCTTGGAAGCTTTCAAAGTTGAACTTAGAAATAAATATAGGTATTTGAATTGTATTAGTGCCTACCTACCAGGGTTTATCAGTGATTTCTGTTTTTTTATAGATGGTATATTTGAATCGATAATTAAGGGAAGACTCTGTTATCGATTATCGTGGTTCATCCGTAACCCCTACTAAGTCATTGTAATCGGAATAATAATCAACACAGACTACGCCGTCGTCTTAAAAATGAGACCGCATGTGACGTCAAAGATGTAAAATAGAAAATTTTAGTGATGTGGATTACTCGATATTTCAAAATGATGTTAAGTCAACAAAATATATAAGATTGGTACTGTTTAGTAGTTTAAACAATTTGAATACTATAATGTTGAGCTTACAATATTTATTTATCAAAAGAATTGTAAAATTTTATGATTTATTAAGCCAAACAACGTTGAAATTTTCAGATTCGATACGTTTCTAATGCGATCAATCCTCTCCCTACTAATGCCAACTTATCAACGAAAAAACAATGAAGCCTTCGCCAATGTCTGAAATAGTAGACCGCTCATGACGTCACAGATATGAAATGAGAAATAATAGTGATGTAGCAACGTCCATCAATAAATTTGCATAGCTGGTAAAATTCAAAGATTCAAACCATTAATAAAAGGGACGAAACCATAATAAAGACATTGGTAAACGTGATTTCATCATCATCATCAGCCTATGATAGTCCACTGCTGGACGTAAGCCTCTCCTATTAACTATGCGTATAAACGCATTAGGAGGTAAATGCCCATAATCACCACGCTGGGCAAGCGGATTGGCGATCGCAGTAATGTGTCCACTATGATGACGCTGCTGCCCATCATCAATCTTTTATCAAATTATGGTCAGTGACACTTCAATCCCTTAGTCGACTCTTACGACACCCGCAGGAGGAGTTGGGGTGGTGACAAATGTATTCTTACAGCCGTCACCACACGGCTAACGTGAAACGTGTAACGGTAAACGTGATTTAATTATAATAATATATAATATTTAATGACAAGGTGGTAAAAGACGAAGTTAATCACAGTAAACTATAAACAATAAAATATTTTATCGTAAGTTACGTAGCAAGCACTACACAATTTGTTATATCTTAGTATAGGCGGTGACACGGGCACGTTCGATGATATCCCAAGCGGCGTTCAAAAGGTTAAGGTATAACTGTAATTATGGTGTTGTGTTTTAGCTAACATCCTGTACTAATAAATAATAATACCAAAAACCTATCTTAACGACCTAGTTTTCATGCAAAATTAAATTAATTGAAAAATTAAGGTGAATTTTTTACTATTTTTCATTAAAAAAAATTTTTTTAGCCTTGTTGTTCAAATATTTGAGTCAAATGATTAGCTTAATTAGTTTGCTTATCTAATGAGCTCTCTAACGAGATTTTTTTGCAAGGTTAGGACCGATAAAAACGTGTAATTCCAGAAATATCACGTGCGCCCGTATTCGTCTGTTTGAAATTTTAAAATGGCCGCCATTTAATTATCGTTGGCACAAAAAAAAATTGTATGGTAATATATCGATTAAATTGAATGTAGTTTAAGCCCTTAAAAGCTCCGACACCGCTAACCAAACACCCTGTATAATGAAATAAAGTACATAAGCAGACCTTTTTAATAACACTAGTCCCAGCTTCGTTGGTTTTTGGTCCATTTTGATGCATAATCCTTTCAATACTTCATTTATTTTTATCGACCTTAAAATAAAAATCACTTTCACGCTATACATAAACACTTTATAATGCAGTATCTAATCTACATTATTAACTCACTTAGCTTGCGGCAT
>JALPQI010006216.1:0-56818 GCA_025490895.1 Thaumatotibia leucotreta
AAAAAACCGACATTAACCGATTTTTCCAAGATCCTATTATCAGACTAGGTATTAACGAAACCATTACGAGGATATACCCGTAATATTGAAAAAACAAATGAATATCGTTTCACAATTCTCCATTTTTTTCGGGTAGGCAAAGAAAAGAGTTAACACATCACCATAAACTTTATTTTATTTAAAATTACAATATTTAGTATTTTGATATAAATTCGAAATTAATTTAATGTTAAGTTGATTGTGACACCTACCAGCAGTTAAATTTAGCTTTCTAAAGACACATTCATAACCTTTCACTTTAAACTTCACTGACACTATGAACCAAGTCAAAAAGTCTATGGAAGAAATGACCGAGCTCTTCAAGAAGCAGATGGCAGAGTTCCAGGGACGGATTGAAAAAGCCTCACCAACCAACCCTACAGTGACAACTTTGGCTGCCGACTTCAACTCTTTCCGGGAGTTCATGCTTAGGTCGGTGGAAGCATTGCAGCACCAAGTGGAGTGCCTCGCCCAGCATGTAGATAGCCTGGAGATGCGGACCCGGCGCAATATATTACTCGTCCACGGCGTGCCAGAGGCTGCAGGTGAAGACACCTCCGCACGGGTAGTAGATGTGCTTAATACTCATTTGAAGAGCACAATTGCCATCACTGGGGTGACTCGGAGTCTTCGTATGGGCCGTCCACGCAGCAATGTAACCAGGTGCATCCTAGTGGAGTTCCGCGATACGTCGGTTCGTGATGCTATCTGGTTTGGCAAAACGGCTTTAAAAGGGTCCGGGGTTATTATTGCAGAATTTTTGACGAAACCCCGTCATGACCTCTTCATGGCAGCCAGACAGCACTTTGGGGTCCGAAATTGCTACACACGGAACGGCAGCGTTTTTGTCATAGGCAAAAACAATGAACGTAGCTGCGTGAATTCCCGTGCCGATCTCGAAAGGCTTCAAGCTGAGCTGACGACCGGAGCTGGCGCTGGACCTGATGGTGTGGCTGCGGGGCCTGCGAGTCAACCGGTAGGGAGCAGTCAGTATGGTAGAACGAGGAGGCAGGCTGCAGTTGCTAGGTTTTAATTCCTATTTCATTCTTTTCTTTGTTGTAAGTTCATTTGTTCCTGGTTATGTAATATCTTTTCACTAATTTCTATAATGTACCCACTTGTTATTTTATTACACTTCTTCATGTTATTTAGTCGGTTAATGGGAACATTAGCATTCATTTTATATCAGGCGCACTGTTGTAACTAGCATAGGAAGCAAATTGACGTTTGACGTTGACACTGTTGACAGCTGCTGATTGCTGTTACATCAGCGTTTCGTTTCACGTAATGAATGTAATGTGTTAAAAATTATGTTTATCTTTCTATGTTTGTACTGCTGGCGGGTAGTCGGGTTGTGTTATAGTTTTTTAGTTGATAAACTTTTCGTATTATTTATATACATATATATTGTTATAACTGTTAATTTATATATATTTTAAATTAGGCAATGAGTGACATACGCTATGATGATCTTACCGACCTCAGCGATAATTACCTTTCAGTTTCTTCAGATGATAATAGTTTTCATAGTATTCCTCCCTCCCTTCATGACTTACTTGACGAACAACTTTCTGACGTGCCCCATAATTTTAATTTAGTACATTTAAATGCGCAAAGTATTCCAGCCCACTATAATGATTTACTTATTACTTTAGACTTGAAAAATTTAGACGCTATTTTGATTTCCGAATCGTGGCTCAAGCCATGTTTACCTTCTACATCTTTTTCTCTTCCCGGTTTTTGTCTGATTCGGAATGATCGATTCGGCAGGAGTGGTGGCGGGGTTGCAATATATTTACGTTCCCACATAAAATTTTCAATAGTAAGCATGTCACCCCAATCTTCGTCCTCAGATGCTGCAGAGTACCTGTTTCTCGAGTTGAGCTTATCTCACTCGAAAATTCTTCTTGGGGTTTTTTTACTCACCCTCTCTTCATATTAACTATTTTACTTCTCTTGAAACACTTCTTGAAAATCTCATGCCTTCCTATAGTCACCACATAATTATGGGTGATTTTAACACTTGTCTCCTTAAAAGCGATTTTCGCTCTAGTTCTCTAAAATCACTCGCTGATGCTTGCAACATTTTTATACTTCCATCGGGCCCAACACACTTTTTTCCAAATTGTTCTCCATCACTTCTTGATCTCACTCTTGTCTCTTCAACTAGTCACGTTGCGAAATATAATCAATACTCTGCAGATGGCTTTTCATATCATCATTTATTACTTTTATCCTATAAGATTCGTCCCCCTAAAGTAAAGCCAAAAATTCTGTTACAGCGCAATTTTAGTCGGATGAATGTTGAAAAACTTAGAACGGATGCCCTGGGGTTAGATTGGAGCAGAGTTTCTGATGCTGATTCCGTCGATGAGAAAATATCTATGTTTAACTCCACCTTGTCTGATCTCTACGATATCCATGCTCCAGTTCGCCCAATTAGAGTCAAACATCTTCCTGCCCCCTGGCTCACTGAGGATATCAAGACACTTATTAATAAGAAAAATGTTGCTAAAGCCAAATACAAATATAACTCCACTGATAAAAATAAAGAAAAGTATCACGCCCTGCGAAATCGGTGTAGCACAATTTGTCGTGACGCCCAAAGGCGACACATTCACGCGGCTGTGGAAAATGGCGAGCCTTCTAAAGTATGGAAGTTTCTCGAGTCTTTAGGAGTTGGGAAAGTCCCACAGAATCCAGTTACCAGTGACGTTGATTACGACCACCTTAATCAGTATTTCTCTTCTTCCTCTACTTTTACGGGGGCAGTTAAGGCTGCCACTCTGAAGTCTCTTTCTGATATCCCAACTCCTGACTTTCCTCCCTTTTCTTTTACTCAATTCACTGACAGTGATGTTAAGAAGAGCGTATTATCAATTACGTCCAATGCAGTAGGTGTCGACAGCGTTAGTCGTAAAATGATCCTCCCACTCATAGATCTCCTTGTTCCTATTATTACCAGTATTCTAAACTATTCCATTTCGTCTAACGTATTCCCTACGCTGTGGAAAGACGCAGATATAATTCCCCTTCCAAAAAAGTGTAATCCCTCTTCTTTTTCTGACTATCGTCCAATTTCCATACTTCCTTTTCTTTCTAAAGTCCTTGAGCGCCTCATCCACCAGCAACTGACATCCTTTTTGAATATAAACAACCTAATGAATCCTTTTCAGTCTGGTTTCAGAAAAGGTCATAGTACGACTACCGCTCTCGTGAAAATCACTGATGATATACGATCTGGCATGGATAACAGGAAAGTTACCGTACTTTCTTTGTTAGATTTCAGCAATGCCTTTAACACAGTTGATTTTGAAATTCTGATTGGTATACTGCGCTCTATTAACATATCTCCTGCGGTGATTGATTGGTTTCGTAGTTACTTAGAGGGTCGTCGGCAACGCATTAAGGTAGATTCTGTTCATTCTTCTTGGTGTAGCACACTGGCCGGCGTCCCGCAAGGCGGTGTGTTATCTCCTCTTCTCTTTTCTATTTTTATTAATACGATCACAAAAAACATTTTCTCATCATATCACCTTTATGCCGACGATCTCCAAATTTACTCGCAAAGTAGCCTCAGTGATTTACCTCTGGCCATTCGCTGTTTGAACACTGACCTCGATCGCATTTCTAACTGGAGCAAGCGATATGGACTTAAAGTCAACCCCTCCAAAACTCAGGTCATTGTCATAGGTAGTCATAAACTTGTTCCCAGAATAGATTTTTCACTGTTACCTGCCGTAGTGTTCGATGGCGTTCAAATTCCTTTTTCGCAACAGGTAAAAAATCTGGGTATTGTAATGGACTGTTATCTCAACTGGATACCTCAGATGAGTGAGGTCAGCAGGAAGGTGTTTGCGTCGATGGGTGCTCTTCGTAGACTGCGTAATTTCTTGCCTATATCCACTAAAATTGCGCTAACTGAATCTCTCCTTCTTCCGCTATTGGATTATGCCGACATTAGCTATCTTGACGTATCTGAGGACCAGCTAAATAAACTTGAGCGCCTTCAAAATCTTTGTATCAGGTTCATATTTGGCTTGCGCAAGAATGACCATGTCTCTCAATTTCGTAATCAGCTCAAGTGGCTTCCTATTCGCCAGCGTCGTGATTCTCATGTTCTGTCCCTTTTATACAGTGTTCTATTTATCCCTGCCACTCCCTCATATCTCAAAGAGCGTTTTAGTCGCCTTTCTTCCATAAGATCTTCTCAAAACCACATTCTTGCACCCCCACCATCTTCTACAAAATTTTACAATAGTTCTTTTACTTTCCGAGCCGTTCGGTTGTGGAATGCTTTGCCGGTAGAAATAAGATGTGCCAAATCTCTCTATATTTTTAAGAACCTATTGAAACAATACTATTTGTCACTACCTTAGATTGCCTTAGATTTAATGTATGTATGTATGTGTATGTATGTATATGTATTGTATCGTATTTGAATAAGTATCTATGTATTATATATTATGTATGTATTAAATTAGTACTTAAGGTGTGTGATCTATTTTCTTGCTACAGTTATGCACTACCAATTTCTTAGCTTCTTTTTATGTATTTCCCGCTACCCTAAGGTTGTCTGGAAGAGATCGCTTTTTAGCGATAAGACCGCCTGTTGATACCTACCTTGTAGATCAATAATTAATTTCGGCTTTGTATTACTTTGTCTTTGTGGTACAATAAAGAGTATTTATTATTATTAATTCTCGTAGATATGGAGTAAGTAACACACGTACAAAAAACAGTCAAATTATTCTGAATTTGACTGTTTTTTGTACGTGTGTTACTGTGAACCTCTTCCTTTTTCAAACCCCATATTCAAATACCACATTCCACATTCAAAGTCGTTTAAAAATAGTAGGTCAATGTAACTTTATGCGATTAAACCCAAATTCCTTTAAGTCATAATGCGTAGCACCGATGAGATTATCGATTTTCTATTCTATAAATTCTCGTCAAGGTGCAGAAGTGCAACTTACCCCGTTTTGCACCAGAGGGCGGAAATTTGGAACATTCGAGAAGGTAATGGCGGCCCCGGGAAATGAATTGCACTTTGCAGAAAAATAGGAGCAAAAGCAAGAGTTCCGAGTAAAAAGAAAGGTCACTGACACGTTCCTGTTTTACGGGAAGGAAGGACTGTTAAATAAAAAGGTTAGATGAAAAGTATTTAAACCATTTCTTGGTTTCAGGTCTGGGGTTAAAATGTCCGAATCTAATATTACATGATAACTAGCATAGCCGGTTGATTCTTTTTTTTCTATACAGGCAGATTGTTTATTCACCATTCAAATTTTAGAGAGTTAATATGACCTCAGAATTAACCCCCCTGAAGCTTCTGGCCGGTGAATATAAAATCACCCTGTATGAAAAAACAATGCATAATCCGGTATACCCATAAAGAATCTTGAACAAAAACATAATTTATCAAGAATTTTCCGATTGCGAGGTAAATTTTAATTCAAGGAAAGCTGTTGTCTGGATCTCGGAGTAAGGCTCATGTCCCACTATTGGCGATGAACGAGCAGCGAGTAGTTTTTTCTTATCCACCAAAATAAGTGATTCTCCTAGAAGCGTTTTAACCGCTCGCTTTGTCATTGTTCCATGATTATTAAAGCAACGGAAGGACGAGTTTTGACAATATTTTTTATTTTTTTTATTGAAACGTTGATTTTATAAATCATTTATTAACAAAAATATAATAACACTAGCGACCCGCCCGGCTTTGCACGGGTACTATACCTACATAAAAACCTTCCTCTTGAATTACTCTACCTATTTAAAAAAATCTCATCAAAATCCGTTGCGTAGTTTTAAAGATTTAAGCGTACAAAGGGACAGAAAAAGTGACTTTATTTTATACTATGTAGTGGTACAGGATAATTTAAAAATAAATAAATAAATAGTTATCACGCAAGCACTGATGGAGATAATTAGGTAGGTACTCTAGTCAAGTAGAGGAAAGATAGGGTAGGGCTGCGCCATCGTTTAGACCTAAGAAGTTTTTGAAGTTAAATTTGTGGCGCGTACCCCGAATACACATGCTTGTAGCACGAAGTATGGAAATTATAATTTTCGATCTAAGCATGTTTTGACAACATTGATTATTCTTG
This sequence comes from Thaumatotibia leucotreta, assembly GCA_025490895.1. Classification (NCBI taxonomy): domain Eukaryota; kingdom Metazoa; phylum Arthropoda; class Insecta; order Lepidoptera; family Tortricidae; genus Thaumatotibia; species Thaumatotibia leucotreta. Next base: position 6,147 of record JALPQI010006216.1, read on the forward strand.
ACTTGATATTGGTACTGATTCACGTTTTCATAAAAACAATACTTTGCGTAATATCTTGTAACGACGAAAATGATCAAATAAAACGCCGTATAAAATGTATAATTTCTAAATAATTCATTCCTTTACGTTATGTCTATCACTTTCAGTGACACGGGAAGACAGACTTTTGTTAGTTTCTTGGGCAAGAAAATAGTCGATAACTCATCGCTTAGGCAATGGTCTCACGGCGAGCTACTGAGCTATGAACTATGGGCTATAAACACGAACAAAAGATACACACTCCCGTGTAAATAAAAGAGACACGGCGATACTCGCTCAGCTATCAGCTATCACCCTAGTTCATAGTTTAGTAGCTCGCGGTGAGACCAGTGCTTACTAGCAGCACAGTGGGTTGAGAGCCTAAGGCACTGGTCTCACCGCGAGTTACTTAGCTATCAGCTAACACCGCCGGGCGAGTATTGCCGCGTCTCTTTTTTTACACGGGAGCGCGTATCTTTTGTTCGTGTTTATAACCGATAGTTCATATGTAGTAGCTTGCGGTGAGACCAGTGCCTAAGGGACTAGTCCCACCACAGTAAACGAGTAAGCTATGTGCTATCGACTAGAGAAACGAACAAAAAACAAGCTGTCCCGTTTAATTGTATCCTGACGTCTCGGGCATGACGTTACACCCGCAGTCGCAGGCAAACTGTGTCAGGATATAATTAAACTTAAGGTCGAAAATATGGTGTTTATAATTACATAAAATGTTGAGTATTCCGTAAAATATTTTAAAATATTCGAAGTTATCGGTTTTCGAGGTTTTTCTAAAAACCGGTTCTAATCCCTGAGCTCAGCTATGAGCTATGAAATCGCCGTGCCTCTTTTGCTCACACAGCGCTTATCTTTTGGTCACTTTTATAGCCGATAGCTCATAGCTTACTCGCTCGCGATGGAACAAGTGCCTAAGGCGGCCGTCGTATTGCATATTTTATTGGAGAAAGCCCTGCATTGTCCCGGCCTTTTATAAAAGAATTGTCGATCTTATTCAGCATAATATTGCATTCTTACATTTTCCTTCAGAAAGGCTTTCCGCGGTTTCAGCCGAGTGGTAAATTGTACTGCATTATACTTGGATTTAGATATTTCTGCCTTAAGGAGTTGTATTTTTTGCAGATTTTCTACAAAACCTTTATGCTGGGATTGCCATAAAGACCCAATCGGCTTTTTTTTAACTATACGTAAGTTAATCATACCCTACTCCGAATATTTACTTTCGAAATACAAAAAAATATATGAAGACAATGATGATATGTATGTAAGTAAGCCTCCGCTTCGGTACTTTGATTTTTTTGGCGCTTTAGATTTAGTAAAAAAGAATAGATTCATTACATTTAGTTAGTAGCCACTGTAATTCTTATATTATGGCTTGTCTAAAAAAAATTGTGAAATCTATGATATGAGGGCACTACCTGGTTAAGGGTTAAGTTAGTTATGCAGCAACTTTATAATACCCCACCTATGAAGAAGTCCATTAATTAATGTGATATAAATTTATGACGTATTTAAAATTCTAAATTGCTCGGTTCGGATTCGTCCCTATGGAGCGAGGGTCATAGAAGTTCAAATCGAAGTAATAAAATGCAAAATAACTTATTGTTTAATGTTAAAATGACGTAAAAGTAAATTTTATTTATTTATAAGAATAAATCGTCAAGCCACCTTACTTTTTAAATTAAATTTGCAGTTTGTTCAAAATGTTTGTACTTTTAGCCTCAGATATCAAAAACTGTATTTTACCTGTATTAACCTGACATATTGAAATAGACATTGTCTTGTTTTATGCATTGCTCAATATACCGCGTGTAAATCTAATACGGGCGATCAATTAAACTAGGCATGGAATTCATCAGTGAATCATGGATTAGAAGATTTTTTTTAAGTTACACTTAATTACGACCCCACAGATTTTTTTAAAGATTTTCAGAGTAGCAATGTAGGTACTGGTACGAACACTTGTTATTATTGATAAGTCAGTTATGTCATCTGTTTCTGAAATTAGCTGTCAGCGAGCGTTTAATTTAAGTATGTTGCTCTACATTCCGAACTATCTTGTATGGATAATTTTGTTGCTCTGATTTTAAGTAAAAGTTATCTAAATGTACTCTATAAATATTAGATGTCATATACCATAGAAAAACGACCAAGATCACCTAATGTCCGAGGTGGTGATCGAACCCACGTACTCAGCTTTCGCGGCTGATGCCTGTACCTCTCGGCCACTCGGTCTTAGCAACCACCGGTCAAATTTCTCGGGTATATGCAATCCCTTACAAGGCTAGGCGCCTTTGACCATTCTCTAAGGGCAAGCAATACATGCCTGCACCTAAACATAAAATATTTAGTTAATAAATAATGTGATTTGTGTTTTCGTAATACGTTCAATAAATGTACTTATTATGTTCTAAAGTAACACCCGTTAAGAGTCTCGCCCGTATTAGACTTACACCCTGTAGATTTCCGGTAACATGTTAATAGTTTGGATATAAGTGTCCGGGGTTTTATCTGAGAGGGTAGGAATTTCAATTGCTAACTGTACACTTTTTGAAAAACTCCCCAATGCAGTCAACGGTGACAAAAAGATCGTTAGTACCCTCCATCGCTCGTTAGAGGCCTATTCATAAGGTTCCGCGTTTTAGGCGCGGATTTTGAATCAAGTTAATGTTGCTTTTAATAGCTAGGTATAGCAATCGTCACCTTTATTACGTAGAAAATAGGGAATAACCAGTAACCATATAGTGATGACTGTCATTTCACGTAGAACCGATGGCCGTTGAGGCGGAAAGGCGTTTAAGTAGCGGCCACCGGAAGGCGCATCGTGGGTAGGCCCCTCACAAGGTGGACTGATGACCTAGTGAAGGTCGGAGTCCGCTGAAGGAAGCCTATGTTCAGCAATGGACGTCTATCGGCATGATGATGATGATAACAATCATGAACAAGAAACAATGTTTTGTGATAAAATAATCACCAAATTAAAAATTTAAAAACAACCAACTTCAACCGATTCATCGTTGGTTTCCTATCATCAAATCCTACTTTCTGAAAGCAAACTCTTGTAAAATGAATGAAAATTACCAAAAGCGCCATACCTGTACCTATAATATTTGAAGAGATCCCTCGATTTCTCAAAGATCCCATCATGAGACCCCAACTTGGTGCCAACGGGACCATCTCGGGGTTGTACACGTTCGATCACAAAACAAAAATTTAAAATCGGTTCACGATTCTCGGAGGTATCGGGTAACATACGTAGAACAAAAAAAACAGCCGAATTGAGAACCTCCTCGTTTTTTTGAAGTTGGTTAATGAGCACACAAATAACTGTCCTCGCCGGGATTCAAACCCAGAACCTTCAGCTCTTTAGGCAGGGTACCACCGAGGCTGAAGAGCGTAATTATGACATCATTTCATTAATAATTTATTACTGAAACCGAGAGAAATCACAATAAAACGGTCGTCACTGGGAATTAATTTGACAGTTAATATTTTCATAAAGAGCGCCTAAAAGCGTAAAACTCCATACATATTCATCGACCAATTGACTTGAAATTGAATTAATGCTGAATTTCTAACGAACTTCTTTAGCTAAGGACTTAAATATTAAGCCTCTATAATTTTTAAGAAATTTCTGTTTTTTTAAGCGTTTAAAAATGATTTTAATAGATATCAGTCACGTTTAGGCATTGTAAACTAACTAGTAAGTATATATTTGAGTATACACAAACCTGGTATTAGTAATTACTTTACAAACAAGGTAGAATCAATACATAAATTAATTTCATAATAAGCAGGACATTAATTTATTATTATGAGGACATTTCCAAGCGCCTTATAGAGGCGTCGGGTGACCAGAGGGCTGGCCAGTTTTTCGCGCAAAGATTCAGCATAGCAGTCCAGGCAGCGCGGCAATCTAACTCCCCAGCAGGACATGGGGCAATTTTTTTATTTATAATTTATCTTTACCGTGTTCATACTTTTTTCTTGTGTTTTTTGAAATAAAAAATATATATTATGAGATTTTTTTTATAATATTAATCAATCTGTCACAGTCTGTTTGTATTTATCTGTAGGTTTTATTTGCTGTACAGCACTTTATTTTATGAAATTGGTGTGTGATTGCGCCAGTGGTTGTGGTAATTAATTTAAACATTTAAAAGCATAGCAAGATAAAACATACACGTTGGACGTGGAAAATTAATTGGGGTCATCCATGTACAAAAATGGACATTCTGATTATAAAACATTAGAAGATTTAAACTTTTTTTGCATTTGGATCTACGTATAAGAAGATAAGATAAAGAATAAAAAAAAACCTTTTTTCTTTTTTCTAACTTAACATTTTATTTATAATCAATGTAACAAACAAAGAATATAAGGACTAAATGAGAATAAAATTATAAATTGCCTTATTTCCCTAATTAATACGTTACTGAAGTGAAAAGACAATGTATCACCATTTTTTACACTTTAAGCCAGAAAAAGTATTGTTAGATATAATTTTCAATAGCAGCAACTTATTCAAATTAAAATTAATGACAAAAACTCCAAACAAAACAAGGGACAAATATTTCAGTTGCTAAAATATACATTTTACCGCACGAGAGCGGAAATGAATAATTTATGTCTCGTGTTTACAATAAGCAGTCTGCTGATCTCGTAAATAATTGAATTAATTTGATTTCATTCGAATTGCATTGTGATACATTTTAAATGGTAACTTATTTACATTGAATATCGACGTTTTCTGGAGTCAGTTACTCTATGCACCATCCACAGTTGGTTAACTAGGTTAAACGGTTAAAGTATCAATAATCTAAGGACTACCAGTTAACCCCATGTCATTTAAGCCAAGATGACTGAGAATGTACAAGTACACATTAATAACCCGATATATTTGGGCAGCTAAGCAATTAATGATCATTCTAGTAAGCAGATTTCACTTCCGCAAATCACGCAAAAATCACTAAATTATTATTGTGACTTAAAACGGAATATTTACCACATTACCATTATAACATGTAATTATTGAGCACTCGATATGTCGGCAACTCGGCACTGTTAGGTTCATAGGGTCTCAGCGCACGCAAATTGTTTGCTGAGATCGCAAAACGGTAAAGGTGCGTTCAAACTAAAAGAGCATTCGCTGTTCTAACCTCCCACTCTACGAAATTCGATCGGTACACAAAACGTGATTGGTTGATTTCGTAGAACAGGCGCTAGAACAGCGAATGCTCTTTTGGTTTAAACGCACCTTTATAGGTAATTTCACCAGAGTTGAGCGGGGAAATATTACTACTTAGTACCTACACCAACTGCAAAAAATTTGTGATGTAATGACTTAATGTAACTTGCGTCAACATATTGAAGCAAATCCCTTGAACAAACTTTTCGGTCGATCTTACAGTTGCAAGTTTAGCTATCAGGACGAAAAAAGAACACTAATTTCAAATTCCTCTTGTGTTTACATGACATATTGCGAACTCACTACTTACTCTGCGAACCCATCTGTCATTTTTGACGTCTTATATTATTCCAAATTTAGAAAGTTATCATTTCAGAATCAGGATGAGGGATGGGCCGTGTCTAATCTAAACGGGGTATTTGGCCGATTTGTCAAAGCTGTACTTTCTTTGACAGCTCTCGGGATTGAAAGATGTAACTTTTTTATTTTATTTAAGCCCATTTGAGGCATATTATTTTCAGTTTCAATCTCTTTAATGTAAAAAACACATGTCAATGATCAATTATACAAATAAAATATACTATACTAGTTAAGAATCAATAAAAATCAAAATCCCAATTACATCAATTTTCAAATAAAAAAAAAAAACAAAAAATAACAATCAATGATAAGAATAACGAAAAATTTATTAAATTAATATAAGATGTCACAAATGTAAATCAATTTATCATACAAAAAAAAACATACTATATAAATCCAATAAAAAAATACATTATTTACAGTACAATTAATAAATAATATTGTATACAACTAATAGAAGGCAAGTTTAAAGCACTTTAAAATAAATAAATAAATATTTTCGAACATCCTACACAAATCGACCTAGTCCCACGGGAGGCTCAATTAAGGCTTGTGATGTGAGTCCAGGCGACGATATATATAATAGATAGATACATATATGTAGATACTTAAATAAGTACATAGACAGCCATGACCAAGAAACAAATATTTGTGATAAATAAATAAACAATTAATGCCCTCGCCGGGATTCGACCCCACAACCTCCAGCTTCGTAGGCAGGGTCACTACCAACGGAGGCTGATTAAATCTGAAACTTGAACATTGCCCTCTTCCTTGGCCTAGTTGGTCACTACCAACTGACCCTGCCTACGAAGCTACAACTTAAAAAAGGGTTCAAATCCCGGCGAGGGCATTATATGTGTATTTATTTATCACTAACTTTTGTTGCTTGGCTGTCTATGTATTGAAGTATCTATCTATATGTATCAATCTATGATATGTATACAGTGTGTAAATCTAATACGGGCGATCAATTAAACGAAGCCCGATTCATTTGTGTAATCATGGATTACAAGGTTTTTTTAAAGTTACTCTTAATTAATACACCAAAGAATTTTTTTAAGATTATCGGAGCAGTAATGTAGGTACGAACATTTGTTATTGTTGATATGGCAGTTATGTCATCTGCTTTTGAAATTAGCTGTCAACGAGTGTTTAACTCGCGTATGTTGCTCTACATTGCGCACCGAATTATTTTGTATGGAAAATTTTGATGCTCTATTTTTAAGTAAAAATTATTTGAATGTACTTATTATGTTGTAAACTAACACCTGTTAAGAGCTTCGCCCGTATTAAACTTACACCCCGTATATTGTCGATTGGTACCCACATCACAAGCCTTATGAGCTTACCGTGGGACTAGGTCGATTTGTGTAATATGTCACAAGATACTTATATATTTATTTTATTTTTTAAGTGCTATTCGATTCTCTATAATAAAATAAAGCACCCCATTTTACAGTACGAATTCAGCGTATAATTTTATATTATAGCAATTTACCAGTTCTATAGGATAGGAAACCTGTACTTTTCCCAGAGCGAGACTATTAAAGGTAATTTCGCGCCTCAACACAGTAACGCAGGCGAGAAATCCATTGTATTTAATCTTCCCGTGCCCCAAATGGACTCAATCAGCGCAGGGTGGCCCGAACAAGCTTAATCGTATCGAGCAGACCGCATGGCCCCAATTACTGCTGTAGTTTCCTTGTATAGGGTGTCCCAAAAATAACGCAAGATTTGAATGTAATCAAAAAACATTTTTTTTTGTAACACATAAAGTACATAGAATAGGATTAAGTATTATAATTGCAAATCGCTCAGCAGCCCTGGTCTCCTTGACGAAAAACGGTTTGGACCCCATTTTCTGACCGTTTTTCGTTTATTTAAGTTAAATATTGCGATTTAACATATTGTTTGTTTTTTATGGGGTTATTAATAGTCAAAAATCTATGTCAGCAAGCTCTCGATCGCCCAAGGGTTGAAGGAGGCTATTTCACACTGTAGCAACGAAATTCACCCATATTTATGCAAATTTCATAGAAAAATTTAACAAAGGAGTGCTATATTACAGCAAAGCTTTTGAAGTAATTTCTCAGCATCCTTTACCATACAAAACCCTATTCTTTGTACTTTATGATTAAATCAAGAATTAAGAAAGTCAAACAAGAAATGAGTATTCATCGATTCAAATCTTGCGTTATTTTTGGGACACCCTTTACTTAGTAGATTGCTGTTACAGATAGGTACTTACTGAGTATTTAAATCTTACTGCGTGGCTACAGCACAAACCTACTTATTCATAAACTTCTCCTAGCTTAGCAAAAAATCTTATCGTACAAAAGGCGGACTTCATGCCACAGAGCATTCTCTACCAGTCAACCTTAGGACAAAACAGGAAAATATGTAGGCGGTGCAACTTGCAAACTTAATAAAAAGACATAATAAGATAGGATACATACATACATATATACTCGGAAATTTCCGAGAATTTTCTTGAGAATTTAATATTGATTGAACATTCTCATTGAGAATGTTTCCATGAGAACTTCCAGAGAGAAAAAAAATGTTATAAAGAATATTGTATTTAACAATTTGTCAATGAACAAACTATAAAATATACCTTAAAAGGCGTGTATATACAGGGGTTTTGGCATGATTAGATTGCTTGTAAAAATTTTATTGCCAAGAACATTCTCTATAGAATTTTGGCAACTTATGAAACTTCTCCTCGGTACAGTGCTAGTTCAAATCCCAAAAGTACGCAATCAACGCAGGGTGGCCCGAACGAGCTTAATCGTATCGAGCAGACCGCATGGCCCCAATTACTGCTGTAGTTTTCTTGTATACCCTGTCCAACGGTGTAAAAGCCAAAAGCCATAAAAATGTTTACATTTCAAAAGGTGACAAGTCGAAATACAAACAAGTGATTTTCTTCCCGAACATCCTAGTACTAAACTTTATATTATTTTTGTGTTTCTTAAATAAAAGATATCTTTACATCTCCAGAGGGTTGTCAAAAATTTGCTACATTTTGCGGCATTAAAAACCATCATCATCCCAGCCGTAAGATGTCCACTGCTGAACAAAGGCACCCGCTGGCAAACGAAATAGCTAATTTAGCACTTTATTTAAAATTTATAAATAAATATTTCTGACAATAACAAAAGTCGATTTTTTTTTTCGACTACTAGTCTTTAAAACCTGAATATTTCATAATACCTATTGAATTTGAATACGAAATACAGGGTCGCGTTTTATAAAATTATATTTTACAATTTCGCTGTTTGCCTCTCTAACGCACGCACTCATTGGCTAGAAAGAGAGGCAAACAGCAAAATTGTAAATTGTAACTTTATAAACCGCGACCCTAGTTGACAAATTTCCGATTGTTACAACCCTACCCTACCGAATGTTTTTTTATTGCACTTGTAAATCTTGCAATAGTAGCGATGTCATTAGATATTGAACCTTAGTACCTACAAACAGTGAAGTCAGATTTTTGTATAATGTAAGTAATCACTTACGCTCTTGTGACAATCGATGACTAATTACCTTATCTTTATGGCTTATCTTTATACAGATGTAGTGCAAAATCCTTTCTCTTCGGCTTTTCACGGAAACATCCGAATTCATATTGCTGTCTCAGTAAACTTCAGTATATATTGCACTGAAGCTAATTGAGACAGGGAGATTAATTCGGGCGTTTCCGTGAAAAGCCGAAGAGAAAGGATTTTGCACTACATCTGTACTTAGTAAATTGCTGTTACAGATACTGACTTACTCTGAGTATCCATATGTTACTGCGTGGTTACAGCAGAAACCCCTCTTTTCATAAACTCCTAACTTAGCAAGCCGCTAAGTATTGGTTGTCCCTTTCAGTATAAAATGACTAAAAAAGATAAGGGTAAAACAATACTTAGCGTCTTGTTAAGTTAGGAGACGGTTATGAATAAGGGGGTAAGAATATATTCATCACCACCCCAAACTAACTTTTGGAGAAGTATTTTGTGTAGCAACTAAATTTTTTTTTCAGTAACTGTAACACCACTATGTAGATAGATACCTATTTAAATTAAAAATGTCATATGCCAAAGAAAAAAATCCGATTTAACAAACACCGGAGGTGGAATTGGGCTTTTTTCAGCCGCGAAAGCTGAGGATTCAGGTTCAAATCCCAAATGGACTCAATCAGCGCAGGGTAGCCCGAACGAGCTTGAGGATGCGGCTCCACTCCACTGTGCAAAATTGACCAATTACATTCTTCAAATTCAAAATTCGAAACACTGTGATGCGGTCTCATTGGCTGAGCTCCCACAGCTCCGCTCCGCTCCGCGTCAGTGGAGCCGCGCCCTATTCGTATCGAGCAGACCGCATGGCCCCAATTACTGCTATAGTTTCCCTGTACTTAGTAGATTGCTGTTACAGATACTGAGTATTCAAATCTTACTGGCCGTGTGGTGACGGCAGTAAGAATACATTGATCACCACCCCAACTCTTCTCGTGGGTGTCGTCAAAGTTGACTAAGGGATTGAAGTGTCAGTGACCATTCTTTGATTGATTGATGACGGGACGGGCAGCAGCGTCATTATGGTGGGCATTGCAATCGCCAATCCGCTTGCCCAGCGTGGCGATTATAAGTTTTACCTCCTATTAATGCGTCAATAAGCTATCGATGCATAAGGAGGTTAAAAATATTAAAAAAATGGCTAAGCCGATTATGTTTCAGTAGTTGATTTTAAGGTATTTTATAAGCTCAGTATTCATGATTTTTCTCTACGTTTTATTTTACCACTTTATCTACATGATTAATGTGTACCTATATCTGTATATAATTGTAAATTTCTAGTCCTAACGGCCACTAAGCTATGCTGCGGACAGACAGACAAACGGCCAGACGTACCGACGGACGTGGCAAAACTATAAGGTAAAGGTTCCTAGTTTAAATAAATAAATAAAAAGTTCACACAAATCGACTTTATCCCACGGTAAGCTCAATTAAGGCTTGTGATGTGGGTACTAAGCGACGATATACAGGGTGGAAATGGACGACGTTCCTTCCCGCTACCGATCGACTCTACCAACTATTACGATGAACTTTCAGTATGGGACCAACATCGAAAGCGTACATGGAAAATTGACTTTTCCATACTATTGAACTCTAACTTATTACTCACTTCGTATGAGGGGTTAATTTTTTTTTTTATATTTCGATGTTGGTCCCATACTGAAAGTTCATCGTAATGGTTGGTAGACTCGGTCTGTAGCGGGAAGGAACGTCGTCCCTTTCCACCCTGTACATAAAAGATATATACATATAAATACTTATATACATACATAGATAGCCATGACCAAGGAACAAATATTTGTGACAAATAAATACACAAATAATGCCCTCGCCGGGATTTGAACCCGGAACCTCCAGCTTCGTAAGCAGGGTCACTCCCAACTAGGCTACGGAGGCTGACAATTTACTATGGAACCCTAACAAGTACCTGTAGTCTTCCTAACCGCAATATTATGTAACTGCCTCAGTCCCGACCACACCGCAAGACTAAATAATCGAAGGATTAAATTTCGCTAAAGCAGAATATCTGAACCGCAATGGCTTCTAGGAGATAATTAAATTGTGACCAGTCAATTAATTATTAAAGTCTGGAAGTGAAATAACTATATCATTTATGTAGATATACACGGTGCTTGCGAGCATTGCGAGATATTTTAACTATGCATTCTAAACATCAAAATAAACAAAAAAATATTATGAGACCTAATGTGAAACACCAGCAAAAAATTTTTTTTTTTCTTTCGTTTTTACTTTTTGAATACTTTTCAACTATTTGCAGTAGGTGCAGTTAAAGCAAAACAAGCTCAACCTTGTGCTTCAGAATAAAACTACTAAAAACTTAATAAGTAAAAGAAATCCACTTTTCAAGAAAATGTAACGCATTTTACTATTGAAACGAAAACCAGACGTGACCAGTCATGCTATTAAGCGATCCATTGTATTTCGCATCTTTTTAATAGAAAATTGTATTTAAAACTGAAGAGGATTAAGTGCCTTTCATATTCAAATTAACTTCCAACCTTTTTTCAACAAATACCCCTTTTGCACGATACAATTTCCCTGAAAACGGGGTAATTTTACCGCTTTAATAGATTTACCCTTATCCCGGCGCGATAGTTTTGTGTAGCCACTGTGGTATAAAGTGATGATTAAAAGTAATGGATGGAATAGGAAGCCTTTTGTTGCAATATTTTAATAAATTGTTAGGTTTACACTACATTTAAAAATATTACTCTTTTTAAAGCCTGGATATTACTGATTTATTGTCCTGTTGGATAAGTGAAACAGAGGGGCAACTAAAACACTTTACTATGAAAAAATTCACTGTGGCGAAACCTGACTACGTATAATTTAGTATGAAACAGATAAAAGAATTGGTGTAATAAATTTCTAGTTTTAGAGTCCATAATTTAAATGCTCCTATATATATATATGGGCCATAAGCTAAAAGAGAACCACAGTTACACTTATTTATGAGCTCTAGATAAAAGTGTAACACGTACCAATGTAGTTCAAAAAATCTTCAAGCTGAATTGACAGAAGACTGCTGCTATTGCTCGAACAGGTGCGTGGAAAGGACCCACAGAAGATAGACCGATGACCCAAAGATGCTGGAATCCTTTGGATGTACACGAGCAGTGGACGTCTATCCCCTGATAGTGTCGATTTTGAAGAGAAACAAAAGAGGGTATTTCGTTTTCAGTCGCCTGATGATTTTGCGGCAAGTGTAGAGCGCAGAAGTACAATTCACGTACCAGAAGGCGCAACGTGGGTAGGCCCCCCACAAGGTGGACTGATGACTTGGTGAAGGTCGCTGAAGTCCACTGGATGCGGGTTGCGCAGCGCCGGTCATTATGACAAGTTTTAGGGGAGGCCTACGCTCAGCGGTGGAAGTCTTTCGGCTGATATGGTGATGGTGATAGAGCATAGAAAACAGATCTAACGGAAAAATACTGGCTTGAAACTGAAGCAAACTCCCAGCGAAGTGTGCACAAGTAATCAACCAATATGTATGCACGTATGTTAATACGAGCAAACAATTTAAAACTGGCCGCTGTGATGGACAACTTCGTTAACCGTTCAAATCCATGGCTATCCGTTGTCTCTGAAAGTCACGCGTTCGGAGTAACTTCCAATTATTTTTTTCACAAACCGTGGAAGGCTTAAAATTCAAACTTTATACAATGTGATTTTTTCATCACGAATGGTGGTCCCATAGTGAAAATTCATCATATGACCTCAAAATTAACCCCCTATAATTTGGCCAGTTATATAAAATATATAATATTATACCTAGTTATATAAAATATTAAATTTCTCTAAATTCCTTATTACATAATTACTTAAAACACTTATGACTATCAAAGGCAACTCATTTTCGTTTCGCCGCGAACAAAACGCAGCTGTTTTTCGAATAAAACTGCAAAAAAAGAGTGACACAAATAAACGCTAAGCTAACTCAGCGTCAGCGATTGGTATCTATTCTTAGCTATTCACTCAGTTTTATTTATCAATCAGGTGTATAACCCACATTTTTGGTCGGGCTTCGGAAGCCATACAGCGTCTCAGGAGGCCGTCCTAGCCGTAATCCTGGATCATCCATAGTTGGGTAGTAAGCGGTGTCGGTAATTTGAACGTTTTGGAGCCAAATATGATACCGCTGGGATCGTAAATCTGTAAAATGGACGCAAAATATTTTCAATATTATCGCAAGCCCAATCTGTGAGCAATGATATTTTTGTATAAATTTATTACATAATAAGTTAACACAAACTCAAAAGTAAAAGGTATGGGAAAATGACTATTCCTAACTGCAAGCCTTGCAGATAAATTTTTAGGGTGTACAAAAAAGGAAGAGGTAAGGAACGTTTTAGAGTAAACAAGAAATTGGATCGCCCGCCAATCAGAGCGGAACTCTACGCACATATTAAAATAGACCGTGACAGAAGTATCACTTCCAAGGATTATTAGGACCTTATCCGTTTTCACCAAGAATACAATGCAACTTTGTTTTTTTTACGGAGGAAGTACATAAAACATTTTACTTGTCTTCAATAAATTGACGGATTGCTCTAACATGTATCATTATTTTTGATAAATTAAAAATTAATTTAAAACAAATAACTATTCAATATTTGATTTATAAAGGCATCGTTTCACTTAGCGATATAGGATGAAACTTGGTAAAAGTTCTATTTAACATATTCAGACAAGATGGCTGCCTATAAAATTGCAATCAAAATTCAATTTAAGCGAGAAATGACCTGTCACTTTCAGTTGCTTCAACAAAAGTCCGAATCAAATCAATGCTACTGAAATGATATTGGTTACTGTTTTTGATATTCATACGAATACTAAAAGAATTGAGTGATACTGGGCAAAATAGAAGAGCAGTTTTTAATGGTGCAATCTTGTTGAAAAAAAAATTTATAAAACTAATACTCGTAAGTAGTTATTTGAATTAGTGTAATAATATTTAATTCGATATAATTAAGTTCTACATCCGAATACAGGATACAGGCTCGGCCTAGTTTGGGAACCACTGTATAAAGTGTTAATGTATTTTATTTTTTCTCTTGTCTCAATAAACATTTCATTGCATTTCAAATTATGGGCTAGCCTAGGCTAGGCCAAGGGTGTAAATTTAATAAAAAAATATTATGAGGTCATACTAATATCATGATTGCGTGTAATTTGATAAAAACTGTTAAGGATTGATTACATTATCGATATATACCGGGTTCAAATTATTATCCGTATTAGTTTCACACTCGTTTTAAGCATATAAGTAATTTAAACTTGATTTTTAAATCAATTGTAAACTGTAATTTTTGCGTGTCATGTTTGGAATGGGTCAGATATTTTCGGAATTCCGGGATGTACCACATTCGATAAAGAATATTATTTGCATTTTGCGAATATTTTTTTCCGATAAATGTCGTATCATGTCGGGTGATAACGACGACCATAATAAAAATGTAATTACATTAATTAGTTCGTTTAAAACAACATCAGAGAGATAAAAAATATATAAATTGAACTGTTGCTTCAAAAGTATGACCTGTTCATCGGTCATTGTCCGATTTGGATCTTTTTCTTAAGTCATAACTAGAGATCCACAGATGTCATATATACCATAGATCAAGCAAACGTATCTACTTAGCGTGTCAAATGAACTCAGTAAAATCTACTGAGTTGTCCGTCTATAATCGCAGCTTGCAGCTTTCGGGCGTCAAATTTTGTAAGTTGAAGTGAACAAAAATATTAATAATGCCTCCTTAAGTAATATTAATTGCAACAACACAAAAAATATGAATACTCAATGGCCTGAAACATATTTAAAATCATAGGCAAGTAACAACTTCAGTGCAAAATCTGACACGCTCGGCCGCCTCACAAATGAATGAACTTGTTTATTCTATCCAAATCTAATTCTGTGCGAGATCGGATTTTTGTGCGACATCTCATACTAAATGTCATCAAAATGACGTAAGTCACTAAGAATGTCGCAAATCCATCCGATCTCTAGTCATAACATAACGATGTCATGGAGTCTATTTAACTCACGAGAATTATGACTTCTACAGACTACATCACAGGCTATAACTTCCGAGTGAAGCCATGAACTGGAGTCGTGACTTTGACGCTAACTTACTTTCTATACTTTTTTAAATCTGACGTAGGCTTTATGCTACAGGGAGCGTTAACACTTTCATTGCGGACGAGTGCTACGCGCTACGCTCGTAGCTGATCCCGTGATTTTTCCGCTTTGTAGCGAAAATGGACCTACCACAGAGAACTCCCCTCGGAAGTTCCCCGCGCTCAAAGTGTTAAGCCGTCGGACAGCCGTTGCGTTGGTTGCCTGATGAAAATGCAGGATCCAATCAGACTGGGCTACGGTAGTTGGTATACACTGGAATAGTTTACGCTCCAGCAAGATGGGTTGAATCGGCTCCACCTGCAGGCCTAGCCAGGATGCCAATCTGCCATCGTACACGATAAGCGATAAGGTTTGGCGTGTGGTAACGGCAATAAGAATACATTTGTCACTACCCCAACTCTTTGATCCGAGGGTGTCGTGTCACGAACCATTTATTTATCGAGGATTGATGATGAGGTGCAGCATCATGAATTATAGTGGACACATTACTGCGATCGCCAACCCGCTTGCCCAGCGTCAAGTGACCTTTTCCATACATTATTATGGTCACGCGACTTATTGCTTATCGTATACGATTGCAAATTGGAATCTTGACTAGGCCTGCTGATCTGAGGTGTGAGTTTCTATCTTTATCGCACCATGCAAGTATGAGCGGGTAAGGACAGAAAGGTATAACGTTAAACGGCGTTAAACTCATGGCCCTAGTTCATGGTAAGGGCATTTCTCCGAGCGTTTCAACCGCCGTGACTTTGGTGGCAGCCTTATCACACGAATCCCGTGAGATATGCAGGGACTTTTGGATATATTGGTAGACTTAGTTGACAACTACCAATTTATACAAAAAGAAATATCCACGGAAATCGGGTAATAATGATGCCACCGAAGTCACGGCGGTTGAAACGCTCGGAAAAATGGCGTTAACCACTCAGGACCAACACAAGTCCCGCGATAAGTTCGCGCCGCGGCGGAGCCACCGCTCGCTCGTTATAAATTCACGAAGCAACTTGTAACACGCGTAACTTCGCGCGCGGCTTTCCTCGAAGTATTGATGGAATTCGGAAAATTTTGTGGTTTCTGTAGGTTTAACAGTAAAAGGGCGAAGGGGCTTATACGAAAATAACATTTCCAGTATTTCCAGGAATTCAGTCTTAGCATAATGGAAAAAATTTAATGTCTTTAGTCCTAATTGTGTGAAATCCGAATTCGCAAATTACAACGAGAGCTTCATATTTACTAGATTTGTGGAATCTTTTTTTGTTTTGGAATTCACTTAGTTTATTTATCCAATACAAAAACTACGTAACTTTGTAGTATACTCAGATTCTTCGGGCATATCATGCGTTCTAATCAGTACACTCTCCAAAAGAACATAATTCTCGGCAAAGTCGAAAGCCGACGCTCCAGGGGTGGAATACCGATAAGGTGGACTGACACCATGAAGAAAGCTTGTGGTCCCATGCAGATGGCAGTCCATATGGCCCTAGACCGCGTCAAGTGGAAGAATTTCACTGTTGGTCGCTATCCTCAGCCATGAGGGAGCGACTGAGAAGAAGAAGAACTTTGTAGTTAGGTAACTCCGTAAATATAAATGTTAAAGACCTGTCAACCGTAGATAACTGTTTTTGTTTTTACTTTTTTTTGTTTACCGAGGGTTACCAATAGGAAATACATTTTACATTATCTGAATACTGACATTCATTCGTGGGTGATGCTTATCTAGTTATATGTAGGTTACCGCTTACGCAATATTCTTCTCTATTAATCGAAGTAATGACAATTGAAAAAAATAGAAGAATTAAGGAATAATCTGACGTTTAATAAGAATTTAGAGAAGTGGGTACTTTATTTTATGGATTTTACTAAGGAAGGATGCAAACCAAGCCCTAGGTCACCATTAGGAAGATTTTTTTATATTACAGACTTACGCTCCCAAACAAATCACTTATTAATTATGCTATTCGTGCGAATTCATTTGTGTTAGCTTAGTTAATTTGAACGGACATACTATAATTTAGAACAGCAATAAATAATAAGCATGACGTAAAATCCAAGCCCGTTGAAAAAGCATAATCATGCTTTCAATTTAACATTGTTAGTACGACTAATGAGGCACGCATTTGTTTATCACGCAATGTATCATTTGTGTTTGTGTTCAGGATTGTGCAAAAGGACATATTTAATGGCAAACAGAGTGATGAAGATGTATGCTTTATAAAGATTTGATTCATAAGTGAATTGTAAATAATTATAATGATTGCAAAATTCACTAAAATTATATCACTTTTCTGAATTGTAAGTTGTCCCTAGCAATGTACAAGTTGCAGAAGATTCTCAAAATTGCGGGAATATACTCGGAAATTTCCGAGAATTTTTATGAGAATTTACGAGTAAGTTCTCATTGAAAATGTTTCCATGAGAACCTATAAAAAGGTGTTATGAAGACTATTGTATTTCACAATTACGTAAACAAGGCATAAAATATGCCTTAAAAGGCATCATACAGAACGGTTTTGGCATGATTAGATAGATTGTAAAATTTAAATTGCCGAGAACATTATCTATAGAAGTTTCAGAACTTATGAAACTTCTCCTCGGTGCATTACTAGTTGTCCCGAACAATAAATAAGTTTTGAAGATTGAATTTAAACTATTGTGAGACATATTAACTCTAACCGCAAGTAAACTGTAAGGAGGCGGTAGGACAGTTATACATAATGGGGTTTACTCTTTAGTGTATTTTCCATAGTAATTTTACGGGGCTACCAAGGTCTCTTAAAGTCGATTCAGTTTAGAAAGAAAGAAAAAAAACGTCTATTCGAGATAAGAACACAGTAGAAACAAAACAAAACAGTAAATATAAAATTTTGTCCCGAAATGGCCAAAACTCATTTTGCCAGCAGTGCCAGCGATGGTCTCCCGTGGTCTTTGGTTTAGGTTCGAGAACCTGCGCAGTCTATCAGTTTTTGGCAGTTATTCTATGGAACTGACACATCGTGATTCAGATTTTGTCCTAAACTGAATCGCTTCAATAGATCGCAGTAGCTAAAGCCTACAGGTGGCTTATGATGATGTAATTTTTACCGTTATTTTTTACGTTTATTGAGCTACGCGTCACTTCCGCATTTGCATATTTGTCAGAACGTAATGGCAACGCCGACAGGTGATAAATCTGGCACCCTAGTGAAAAGGGGTATAAGTCGAATTTTGGCCAAATTGAGTTAAGTATACCAAAAAATTTCAAAAAAAAAATGGCATCTGTTGGTGTAAAAGGATCTAAGATATCACGTAAATTGACAGAGTTACGGTCGTGTAATATGGTATAACTAACACAAATGACCATGCAGTGTCAGGTATAAGTTGAAATAAATTCTTACTAACAAAAAAAAGTATATCGTTGTAAAGTTACAAAAGGTATTAGTGTAGCTAAGTTTTACGCGTTTGGATTTTTGTTGTGTGTAACGCTATAACGACTCATATTCTCTTGGTGGTCTCTTGGATAATGAGGATCCATGTGTATTTAAATCACTTTACACGAAGAATAAAAACATTTTTTGAGATACAATTCGACATAAATTCATATTCACGAATAAAATTATGTTGTTACGGGTACAAGTCGAGTTTAATCACTTAGAATTACAGTTTTTTACATTTGATACAATCCATTGGCGGGAATTATATCCGTTTACACTAAATTAAAAAGTATTACTTAACATTTAACACCAGTAAATTGACGGTTTTGTACTAATTTGTACTCTTTTACACTAAGTTTCGTTATATATACACAATGTTTAAAATAGTGTTAATTTTTAAAATTTAATTTACTTAGTACTGATTTTTCAATCCCCAGTTAACAGTATCTGTCAAATAAATGTTAGCTCTATCCTTTTTTGACTGATGACCTAAGATAAGGATGGTAATCATTTTAACTGACGGATACTTTTAACTGAGGATTGAAAAATCAGCCCTTAGTGGTTAATGATTTTATTAAACTATGATTGTATTTTTTTTCAAAATCAAGCTGTTAAATTCTGCTGCTTATTTGTTAAAACCTGTGTTAGTAATATTAGTTTGTATTGATAGTTTTAAATGACCTAACGCAAAGACTTTTTTTTTAAGTAACAATTTTACTTAATGACCTAGGTAATATAGAAAGCGCGCTATAATAGCCTTGTACGAGTATTTGCTGCTGTATTACTCCAGAAACATGTGATTAGAACAATTTCAAAACAGCCTGGCTAACAACCAACAACAACTGGCCACTTTTTACGAAAGATAACGAAATTAATAAGGTTAATGTATAATTAACACAATAATTCAAGTTGATCGTACCTATATTTACCTATACAACTTTTATAAGAATTATAATCGATAGAATATAAATAGTGACGGGCTTTTTATACTCGTCGATTAAAGTCTGTTTATTAAGATTCCATACAGAGTACTGCAATGCAACGTCACTATTTTTATCTGAAACAACTGAAATAACTTCTTTACACACTAGTGCGAGGAGTCGTTTATATCTTGCCTGGTTGAAAACTTCGGAAGGCCATCTGTACTGAAAATTGTCGTACGATACACATGCAAAAATTAAATTCGTAAATCGTGTCGATTTCAAACACTCCCTTCGGTCGTGCTTTGGTTTATTTATGCTTATTTCGAACTTATTTTTTTTCACAGTTGTATCGTAATGTACATTACGATAGGCTATAGACAATAGTTTTTTTTAATAAAATATCGATTTTCAATAGTATGTTATTTTAGGTGACTCGATAAGATACAAAATTGCCATTCAGGCGTTACGGACCTACCTACTAGCCTACCTACCTAGCTGCGCGCACGACATCCAGGGCATAAAGTTATAATTCGGACAGTAGGACTATTTGTACTATTTAGGTTTTTTGTCGAGTACCGTGTTAGCAAAATAAGGCATGACAAAAAAATTATTATGACACGATTTTGATAATAAGAAATAAATGCTACATTATGGTATTTTTTGGTACTATGAAATTTAAAAACATTTCATTTTATGATGCGTTGTGTTTTGGCTGTTGAAAAGAAGTAATATTTTTCTAATTCAAGGAAATAATTTCTGATAATAAATGGAAAAAAGATATATTTTTATTGTAACTTATTTCATGGAATTTGGATACAATTGAATAAAGTGATTAATATAAATCTTGTTATTCCCTTTTACACGTTACTTACATCTTGTGCACAATGGTATAAGTCGGTTTTTTTGGGATTATATTGTATACGTACATGCTATGCCATTAAAATTAATTTCGCAAACAAACTTAGCTAATTTTTTTTCGTAAAAGTACATCTCAAAAAGAGTTATTATAAAATAAGTTAAATGTATACCCGTTTTCACTAATGTCCAATATATGTGAAAAGGGGTACTAATTTGGTTATATTTCTAAATAGCATTTATTTCAGCGGGTACAAGTCAATTTTTTTTTAAACTATTGATTTTAGCCATAAACCAATGACGGCATGTGAAAGAGCGCATTGTATTTACTAATAGTACATTTAAAGTTATTCTAATTCTTTAGCCATTTCGGTACAGTAATTTTGAATAATTTTGCCAATCGTTTTTTGGCTCTCCTGTAAAGTGGCAAATTTCGATTTATACCCCTTTTCACTAGGGTGCCAGAAATATGGCGTCATCACAAGACTACGGCGCCACGTATGTCGCTAATATATGTGCCTGAGAAGAGCAATGTATGGCGAAATTCAATATTAGTCACCAATTGCGGCTAAATGAGAACATCCGTTGAAGATCGGGAGTCAATGAAATTGCTGGCAGTCGATCGACGATCGGTTTGGTTCATCACATCATACAAACGAACTTGTAACCTGGTACCTGACCAATTCTTAAAATGATTGTACATTTGAAGGGTTCACGGAAAGAACATGTCTAGTCAATTCAAATTACAGAAGGGAAAACCTTAAAATTCAAACCTTACTTTTAACAGAATAAGGTGTGAATTTTCCCTATTTTTTTTAAGCTCTAGACATGTCTTTTCCGTGGACCCTTCAATTGGTTCAAGTCTTCGATATTCATCAAAAATGGTTGGTTGGTAGAGTCAATGATGCTGACCAAGATAAGAAGAATAAGAATAAGAATTTATTTATCCACCACATTTCCCAAAACGTTTGCATCAAACATTCCTTTTTTGTTACCAAAAATGTGTATAAATCTGGTAACAAAAAAGGAAACTTCCATGCA
This sequence comes from Thaumatotibia leucotreta, assembly GCA_025490895.1. Lineage (NCBI taxonomy): Eukaryota > Metazoa > Arthropoda > Insecta > Lepidoptera > Tortricidae > Thaumatotibia > Thaumatotibia leucotreta. Next base: position 27,683 of record JALPQI010006216.1, read on the forward strand.
AACTTTCTGGGACATTTTGGGAAATGTGGTGGATAAATAAAAGTGGATTCGACCATTTGTGATCCAAATGTACAAACTTTTTGATAATTGCTCACCTATTAGTTACTCAAATTAGTTCAACTTTAGCTTCTTTTCAGAAGAAGGAAAAGAAGAAGAAGCTGGATTCTGATGAGTGGGTGAATCTCACAGCATTTAACTTCCGTCATTAACATTTTCCAATTATGAGGAAACGCCTTGTGGATTCGAATATGTTTATTACATATATTGTGTATGTAGAGTCCTAGTCAATAGCCCAAAATCGCATTTGAATGTATGAACAGGGACAGTCAAGTGCAAAAATAAGTATCGAATCAATCCGCTCATAAATATGTTAAGACGTTCTTATTACACAGAATTAGAGTGCACTACTAGGACATATTTATTGTTATACCTTATTTTGTCTTTTACAGGACATTGCTAATATTTGTGTCACGTGATATTCACAGGAGTTCGCTGGATGCTGGTGCAGCGATTCCGGTCATAGTGGTAATCGTTGGGGTAGGCCCTTGTCCAGCAGTGGACTTTCGGCTGACGATGATAATGATAGCCGTAGAAAGAAAGAAGCATTACCTATAAACTATTCTAGTCGGACTTGAAGTTTATAATTTTTCATTTATATGATGTCATGCTCTAGTTATATTAGTTCCAGATAATTATAAGAATGCGTAGTTAAATGCTAAATTTCTGATATTTAGGAATATTAAAACACTCGATAAAATTATCTTTAGCCAATAAACAATAATTTCTACATTCTTTGTAATCGACAAAATTTATCACGGGTGGATGACCCCGACAAAGTTTAATATGTGTAATGTATGTAGGATAACACGCCCACTCAGAAAATGACTGTTTTCCTGCATGAAAGACATTGTCAATGTGTTTCTCCAAAAATAGCCCTAACGGAAATTACACAAAATTCAAGCTGACACGAAGTGTTAGTAAACGACGCGAATAATAAATTATTTAGTAATGAATTAGTAAAATGGAATGCTATACATAAATCATAATGATGTTGTGATAAACAACATGTTATTTGTTGGAATTAATGAGGCGTTTTTATTTTTCTAAGTTGTCGCATCCACTTTTTTTCAACTTTCTATAATATATGGTTTTCTATTCAGAATCGCGAGCTCTTACGATCCTGATAAGCGAACATTTGTATCCCAAGGTTTTTTTTCCATTTCGTTACAATTTTTTCATACATTTTGTAACGGTGATGGAATGGCAAATTCGAAAAATGTACCTATGTAAATTTTGGGACAAAATAGATTTAATAATAATAAACATTTATTAACATTTATTAGTTGACAAAGAAAAGTTGGCGCATCACGAAATGGACCCTTCTCAGCGTAGTGCTAGCCCGAAGGCCAGCGCTGATCTTCCGTAGGGCGAATTTGATTTCCTATTGGGATCGAATGACCTCACGATTCTTGAATAGAAGTCATATAAATAATAACTTTGTTACAAAAAGTGTGGGAACAACTTCGGAAAAAATGGCCCCAATTTCCACTTTTTATTTTACCACTTTGTTGGCGCGATTGATTCACTTATTGGTACCAAATTTCAGATTTCTAGTTCTAACGATCACTGAGATTATCCGCGGTTGCTAGTTGCCTACGGAACACTAAAAATGCGGATAGCATCATGTTTGTTATATCCCACATGAGTTACACCATCTTGCATCTTAAACGTCTCTTACGCATTCAGAACATAAACATATTTTGCCTTAAATACATCATAAATGAGCCGAAAGGCTCCACAAGGGGATTCCATACAAAATTGGTGCGGACTAGAAAAGATACATGCGGTACGAAACGTAGTGGCACGCAAGGGAGTTTCACATGAATAACCTATTCTTATGTTATTGATGTATACACATAGCTTTTGAGACGGTTTGTGGACGATCTGTACGTATGTTCTTTAGTTTGTAAACATCAAGGACACATAACTAAGCTTTGCCCATAAACAAGTTTACAGAAAAAAAAGAAGCAACAGTAAATTTCTAAATATGTTAAAGACGAACTTATCCCTAATAGGGATCTATTCCAGCTAACTCTAATATACCTAGTTACAATCCGAAAAAAAAACTTCATTCATTATCTACGAGTAGGTATATTATAATCCACAATTTTCATAAAATTCGTATAAGTGTACAGGAAGGAGATTCAATGTTGGTAATTTAAATCTAACTAGACAGACCAAACTATAATCTAAAACACCTACGTTAGGTCGTATAATAATTATACTTGAAAATAGAATAAGCATTGTAAAGCTAAATAGGGTAAACTTGCCTTAATCGTACTCCTGCTTAAATCGTACCCCATCAATATCTTGTGAATTGAAACTGCTGAAGCGACGCAAGTTTTATAAAACTGAACAACTTGGTCGGTGTGTAACATCATTCGAGAAACAACCCCACAGTGGCACTCCATCGAAAATTATTCAATAAGTTATTAATTTCGCTGTTTTCGAGTAATAGTTAAGGTTGATTCTTAAGGATTTCAATTTTGATCGCAATTAGCTATGTAAATTATAAGTATTTTGCTTAATTCTTTACTTATTTACGCTATTAATTACGAGAAATATTATCGTCAGTTTAACCACAATTTTTTTATACGGCAATTTATAAATCTTAGTTATCTTATGCCTAAATCGTACTCATCACTTTGTTCTATTTCGTACCGGTACGTTTTAGGAATAATCGTTTATTTGACTGTATAAGATAAACATAACTAATGGATAATACAATACTTAGTCATGTAAAGTTATAGAAATAACTCTATCTGTATATTAACAAAGGAAATAAAATAAAAAAAATTGGTCAGGCTCATGTTGTAGGGAGGAAACAAAATAAGAGAAAATAATTTGTGTACCTACGCAATGAAGTCTGGATCCACTGACATTGTGCTAGAGTCGAGAAATATTCTCGTAATGTTATTTTTGACTATGCCATGAAATTATGCAGTCCGACAAACAATTATAGATTGAAAAAAAAAACGTAAAATGTTAGTTTTAAATCTGAAATAAGCCAGCAAGAAAGTCAACAATATAATAAGATTAGTGGCTAAATAAATATTACTAATATCCCTGAATATCATTGGCTATAATAATGAGACTATAAATAATAATATAATCTTAATTTTCATACTAAGATACGCCGGTACGAAATAGGGATACAGAGGTACGATTTTGGAATACATAGTCTTAAATCGTACTTTTTCCACTTTTTTTTAAATTGTGTTTATCTCAGAATATATTGAAGTTCAAAATTAAATTGTTACTTTAGTTGATTAGTAAATAAATAAAGATTCTTTTGATATCATAAACATATTAATTTCTTATTTATATATCCTGATATTTAGCACTTTCTCTTAAGGGGTACGAATTAGGCAAGTTTCCCCTACTGTTTTAAGGTTAAAGAGCAAAATGAAATGGCAAAATGAAACCCCAAGCCCAAAATACTAATTATTATCGCAATAGCTTGCCTGTTATCTCAAAATCCAGTCCGGTTTATATTTAACGGAACTAGGTCCTTCAAGTTTATGCTCTAAAACACTGACTCAGCTAAATTAAGCTAAGTTCAGGTCGCCGTCAGATATAAACGAACGGCCTGGGTGCTCACAAACATATGAGCAGACCTCTATTCTCATGGCGTTAGAGTGCATTTTCAGATATTTTTATGCATCGTGGCCGCTCCGGTTATCCGATGGTGACTGTACCATGTTGTGAATAGCTACACAAACAAGAGAAGCCAGGACAATGGATATTATCGTCAATGCATATCATCTACTTAGGGATAATCTCATTTGCATATTCCCCTAATCGAATTTACCAAAATCACGAAGCTTTGGATAAACTAAGAATTAGCTCACAATATAACGTATACTACATGAAATTATTTATTCGGTCAGTCGGTAATTGCAGCGTTGAATAATTTAATAAAATGTACACGTCTTTCTTTTCACAGTTAAGCCGTCACTTTGAGCCTTTCGTGTTGTTAAGTAAGAAGAGGCATGTAATTCTATAACATAGGTACCGAGTATGAGGATTGAAAATCATTTAAATTGTGTGCTAAAACTACAGTCTAATAAAATCAACTTGGAAAATTAGGTATATGTTATCTTCATAGAATTTGCTCCAAAACTATTTTTATAGTAATAATTATTTAGTTACTGGAACGAAATGTAATTTAATAGAAGGTAGCCAAAATACTCACTCAGTTTCGTTGTTTTCAAATATGATGTGTCCTTCAGCAGGCTCGTATTGAGCACCACCTTTAGCGGTTCCATCTTCTGTCCAGTACGGGACACGCACCTTCCCTCTTGCGCCCGCAGTCCTTCCGACACGAAGATCGTACGTGCCCACAGACTCCGTAAGCTCAAAGTCCCTTTGTGCGAACGAGAACACTCCAGAATGATCATCGTCCAATATCACAACAGTAGCGGTTGATGGCGAAGCTAAACAGGCACCTTTAGCCGAGATCAAACGGACGTAAAAGTGTTCATCCTCTTCAAATACATCGTCATCGATGACTTGGACGGTAAAGGTTTTCTCCGACACGCCAGGCTGGAAGATTAGACAGCCCTGTGCAGCAACGTAGTCCGACCCAGCCTCAGCAGTCCCATCTTCAGTGGTGTACTGCACGCTTACTTCTCCGCTCAAATCCCCAGCCCGTACCACCCGCACCTCAAATGATCCACAATTCTCCATAACAGTATAATGGTCTGGCTCGAAACGAACATTAGGGCCGCGAGGCTCGATCGACGGCGATCCTGATCCACGTCGCTGTAATTCAGCCTTCACCTCACTTAGATCACTTTGAGCTCTTTCCGATATCTTTCGCGAGAAATCACCACCGCCAGTCATCTTTCGAGTTGCCGCCACTCGATAAAAGGCTCGAGACTTAGGACCTTTCGCCATCAAAGTCTCCAATGCCATCCTTTCAACAGTCTCCAAATCCTCTTCTGGATGTTGTCTCCTCAATTCTCGGAGAACTGCGACATAATCACGGCGAGATTTCTCCACTTCTCGACCCTCATCATCGTCACATGCGAAGTCATCACCCGGCTTCAAAGCCATTTCCACAGAACCATCGCCCTCCGCTTCCACGATTACTCCACGCTCGTTAACACGATAGCCTTTCTTTAAATACTTGTACACTAGCAGCCGACGATCTGCTATGTACGCTGTCATAACTGTCGCAGGGAAGAAGAGGAAGGTAATAAGGCCCTCCCACACTTCGACTTCGTTCGGCGAAATAACAGCCAGAATCAGGTAGAGCCACACATACGCAAATATGGACCAAGTGGCAGTAACAAGAAACACTCTTAGATGCTTGATCTTCCGCACCTCACCGTCAGGTATCACACCCACACATATCGCCATGATCACGAACAAATTATAAGCAGCGGAGCCCACAATAGTCCCGGGCCCTAGATCACCCGCTTCGAAGTTCTTTCCAGCTATCTCTATAACGGACAACAAAATTTCAGGCGCACTAGACCCTAAGGCCATTAAAGTCAAGTTGGCAACAGTTTCATTCCACACACGAACGACAACGATCTGATCGCTGCCGTTTCGTCGCACGCGCACCTCCTTCTCGCGTGACGTGATGACTTCGATGGCGGCCATGAAGCGGTCGGAGACGATGGACACGCCGATGAAGAGGTACATGAGCGCGAAGAAGTAGACGAGGCCGCGGAGGGCTATGTCGAGGGTCGGGACATCTTCGAGGGGATGCCAGACGGGGAGGACGAGTCCGTCGGTGCACTGAAGGCGGTGCGGGGTGGCGTTGCGCGGCGCGGGGCGCGCGGGCTGGGCGCGGGCCACCACGCAGCAGGCCGCGAGCGCGGCGAGCGCTGGCCGCATGCCGCGTTACCTGGCGCCACCCATGCGCGGCGACCGGCGCTGGTCGTTGCCGGCGCCCGACTGAACGTCGCGACGCCGCCCCGCCCCGCGCGCCTTGCTTAAAACTCACATGCGAACAGGCTGTACTCGTATACGCTTAAATTTGCGTTGTTGTAATCGAGTTTGCTTCGGGAAGTTTGCGGTAAAAAAGGTTATTAGCTCGCGCTAAGTTATCAAACTAAGTTTAAAATTAAGGAAGCGGTATCACAAACTTTGCTAAGTGGTTATATTGTCGTTTGCGGTTTAGGGGGTGCGATAGGAAGTTTGAAAGACGATTACGTTATTTATGTTGTCTTACGAAGGCTTGTATCAATAAAGGGGGGTTGTAATCTTTTAAATTGGGTTGCAGAGCTGTCTCCGGAGATAATAATTTAAGTGACGGACGACTTTAATGAATTCGCTGATTGATGCAGCTTAATATTTCAAAGAGACGTTTTCATTATTCCCGAGTTAGGCGTGATTTGGGGCGGAATTTCACGTCGAGACAATACAGCCATGTCGTGAAATTTAGGATAAAGATAACTATTTATGTTTTAAATGTTTTAAAGTTTAATAATATTGAAAAGCGGTGGTGGCTCAGTGGTTTAGACGTTTGGCTTTCAATCCGCGGGTCGTGGGTTCAAACCAAACTTGGCTCATACCAATGAGTTTCTCCGAAAGTTATGTACGGAATATCGGATGATATTTACCATTAGCTTCAAGCTCACGAAAACCCAGTAGGGTTTTTTTTATTTTCCTCAAACTGAGGAAAATAGTAGGATCGATCACGGGACACAACACATTAAACAAACACCTGCACAATATGGGCAAAACAGATAGTCCTATATGCATGGCCTGCATGGAAGAGGAGGAAACAGCAAAACATATTCTTCTAGAATGTAAACAGGTAGAGGCATACAGGAGTAGGCACTTGGGGACTCCACATACACTAAAGGAGGCATTTAGCAACCTGAAACATACGCTGAGTTTCGTGGAGGTGCTTGGATGGTTGGAATAGGGCTACCTCGCTATCACGCAAAAAAGGCACGATGGTTGTCGAGTTGCGGAAAAAGCCCAGTAAAACTAACTAACTACTTACCATTTGCTTTCGGTGAAGGAAAACATCGTGAGGAAACCTGCATACATTCGCGAAGAAATTCTAAGGTGTATGTGAAGTTCCCAACTCGCTTAGGGTCAGCGTGGGGACTATAGCCCAATCCCTCTCATATAGCAGTGAGACATTAATTTAGGGGTCGAAACTATGGGTGCAAAACTTTAACAAAACTTCTCAAGTGGACTTGACATAGCACACACATCCATAAAATATACACATTGTAAGTTGTAAGTTGAAAATTCCGAGATAGGGAATAAAATTGGATACAGATTTTTTCAATAATCTTCGCGTTTTCTTGGCTAAAGGGTTCCCTCAAGTCAAATATACAGTTTTGTTAAAGTTTTGCAGCCATAGTTCCGACCCCTTGACATTATATAGGCTAAAATATGATATATATTTTTTTAATATTGAAAAATATAGAAACGCATTAGAAAACTTAGAAAATATGGCCCTCGTTTTTAGGGTTCCGTATTTTTCGATGAATGTAATTCACTCTTTCTAGCTTCACTAATTCACCCCCAATTACTGTTTTACTAATATTTTATTCCTTTGTCAAAGCTATGACGTCATCTCGTAAGGAAGTAGTGTCACCGAGTCGGGAACTAAATGACGTCACCACAGTCGTGAGACACGTCAATGACGTCATTTATTTGGTTGCCAGCTTCCCTTGACACTGATTTATTCAGGGTTTTGTCTGTTGTTTTGTTTTATGTAAATCGACCTAGTCCCATAGTTGCTCAGTAATTATTAAGGGCAGCCCATTTACACGGGAGTGCGTATCTTTTGTTCGTGTTTATAGCCAGTTCATAGCCAGTTCATAGCTTAATAGCTCGCGGTGAGACCAGTGCCTATACAGTAAGCGGGTAATTTGACTAGTACTTTTGATACTGTTTTTAACCTCTAAATTGTGTATTTTTATTAAATAAATATATAAATTCATGTGTACCCATAACTGTATCAAATTGTACAAAATAAATAAATACATGGGGCCTCGGCCGTGTGGTGACGGCAGTAAGAATACATTTGTCCCCACCCCAACTCCTCCTGCGGGTGTAGAAAGAGTCGACTAAAGGATTCTGTCATCATTCTGGACATCTGCCCATCGGCAGCAGTGTCATCATAGTCAACACATTGCTACAATCGCCTATCCGCTTGCCCAGCGTGGCGATTATGGGCATTTACTTAATGCTTACTCCTAATGCGTTAATAGGAGAAGCCTACGTCCAGCCGTGGACTACGAGTATCATAGTCCGATGATGATTAATAAAAACATAAATAATACTATCAAAGCAACATTTACTCATCAAAATCACTAAAATATTTCTACCTTTCATGTTACTAGTCAAGTAAGGAATTTAATACTTGGAATGATGCCCTGAAGGAATCAACTTAAACTTAGTTAGCTTGAGTTACGTGACGCTGCTTGTGATTTGATTACAGCGGTGAGAGAAATTTCGTCTATTTATCTCGTAGCTGTGGTCGTAAAAGACAAAATATCTTTGTGGCAGTTCTACTATTTATTTTCATCACAAAGGGCCCATTTCTCAAAAGCATGTAACTTGTAATACAAGTGGAAGTCTCTTTTTGACACTATTAATTAGGAAAGGACTTCAGCTTGTGTTACAAGTTACAAGCTTTCGAGAAATAGGCCCCAGGTGGCTTATGGTAGTCCCGTTTTGTCCATTTATCGTGCTAAGCTTCTCTTTCGCACTTTCATACTTGTTAGCAAGTGTGAAAGTGATGTACTGGTTGCATGGCCGTGTGGTGACGGCAATAAAATACATTTGTCACCACCACAACTCTTCCTGTGAGTGTCGTAAGAGTCGTCTAATGGATTGAAGTGTTGCTTTAATAGAAGATATGTATATGTATGAGCAGCGTCATCATGGTGGACACATTACTGCGCTCGCCAAACCGCTTGCCCAGCGTGGCGATTATAGGCATCTACTACCTAATGCGTCTATACGCATAGTTAATAGGAGAGGCCTACGCCTAGGGCTGCCAACCGTCCCGCTATATGCGGGACGTCCCGTTTCTGGGGCCTCAAAGTTTGGGTCCCGCAAAGGGTTCGTGCGGGATGCCGATGGTCCCGTTTTGAAGGGAACACTAAACAATAATAATATCGAAAGTACTGAGCTTAATATTTGGCAATAATTACATATCTCCTTATGTATATAGTTTACAGGGAAATCTGAAAAAGTGAACCTATAGTATTTTTTACATTTACTGCTACGGAACATTTTGTACGCGAGTCCGACTCGCGCTTGGTCGGTTTTTATCACTTGATACACTTTGTCATGCAATCGCATACATGCGTCTCGCATTTTATAGCCATGTCCCGCAATTCATTCGCGAATGTACCGCATATTTGTGAACTATGGTTGGCAGCCCTACCTACGCCCTCCAGTGGACTGAGATAAGCTGATGATGTGATTTGTGATGTATGAATTTTCTTTCTTCGAGCCGAAAGTTAGTAAACATCGTCATTATTTTATATACTTAAGCATATTATATTACCAATTCGTTTCTAATCTTAAATAGTAGGTAGATATTATCATGGGGCCCCAGCACGAAAATTGTTTTCTGAGATCGCAAAACGTCTGGTCGACGTTACTAAAGACCGAAGAGCTAGGGACTTCCTCGCACAACGCATCAGTATTGCGATACAGTGAGGAAATGCCGGCAGCATCCTGGGTACAATGCCACAAGGGCCAATTTCAGATATAGGTTAGGTTAAGTAGATTAGTTAGATTTAAACTGTGTATTGTACAGTTTTGAACATAAATTTATTATAAAGTAGTGGTAGATATCCCAATATACCAATTTGTTAATACAGCGTAAAGTACTTGAAACAATGTATGACAAAACCAATATGAATAATTATAAAACCACAATTTATGTTTCATAATGACTTAGATACCAATCACGAAATTAACCATTCGATTTCATCATCAAATTGAAACAACAGTTCGTTCACACGCGGAATTGATATTCCGCGTGTGAACATTTCCGTTATGATTAACTAACCTAATAATGATATTAATGATGTTTCCTTAATAAAATTTTGTTTTATATTATCACTAGCGACCCGCCCCGGCTTCGCACGGGTACTATACCAACATATAAACCTTCCTCTAGAATTACTCTACCTATTAAAAAAATCTCATCAAAATCCGTTGCGTAGTTTTAAAGATTTAAGCGTACGAATTGACATAGGGACAGAAAAAGTGACTTTTTTTATACTATGTAGTGATAAGTAGACCCCGGATTGTTGTGGCAGTGACGTCACAATAGGGTGATTTGGGGAGTAAATGAAACGGTAGAACAAAATGATACGTAAATTATAAGATAAGATAATATAAGAAATGACATATTATGTGACAGGGAGTTGCAAATAATGCAAACAGTTTAAATTTAAGGTCAAAATTTATATAGGTCTGTATTGTTTGCATACATTGATTATGCATATAATGTTTATTCTAATATTTATGTAGCATACCCACATATTTTCTGAATGGAGCAGTGGAACGAATTGATTATTTGACCGGTCAGTTTTTTTGTCGAAAAGTAGTAAAATTAATATTAAAAAAAATATTGATCAATTCACTGGAAAAAAAAATATGTGATTTTATTTAAATTTATTCGATTACGTATAGTAAATTAAATGATGTTTTTCTCTGGTAAAATAATATAAATTTGTATCTTATCTTATAGTTTACGTATCATTTTGTTCTACCATTCCATTTACTCCCCAAACCACCCTATTGTGACGTCAGCGCCACAACAATCCGGGGTCTAGTGATAAGTATCATCATAAGTTGTCAGCCTCCGGTAGCCTAGTTGGTAGTGACCCTGACTATGAAGCTGAAAGTTCTGGTTTCAAATCCCGGGAAGGGAATTATTTGTGTATTTATTTATCACAAGTATTTTGTTCCTTGGTCATATTATACGAATTTATGTATATCGTCGCCTGGTACTCACATCACAAGCCTTAATTGAGCTTACAGTGGGACTAGGTCGATTTGTGTAAGATGTCCCAAGATATTTAAAGAAAGAAAAGAAAAGAAAATAAAGAATAAACATTTATTTGTGACACAACATAGACATTAAAACATAAAATAAACATAAATGTAAGTAAACTAAGTGCCACAAAATGGTCTCCAATTCAGCATATTGCTGGGCTGTCATCACAGCCCAGAGCTGGTCTTCCATTGGAGCCATTAGTGAGGTCACGCACGGTTGGTGACACGTCTTCCATCCACCATATTTTATTTATTTGTATTGGTTGTACTAATTTTAGACTTATCTCAATATATATTATGTTTCTCTGATTTATTTTACGTACTCTAAAATAAATGCGTCTTTATGGTCTTCCTCAAAAAGTAAGCTAATTAAATTAGCGCTCGTATACCGGAACGTGGATTCATGTACGGAAAAACTATAAGAAAAAAAAATCGCCGCACACGAGACGTCAATACCACTTCTAAATGAAATTGGCAGTACAGGATGCTTAGCCAAGTTGCCAATCGGTAACGCTTAGTAGCGTATCGTAGTTTTCCCTCTCTGTCACTATTTCATATTAGTGAGACAAAGACAGTTAGCGGCCTTTCATCTACGATTGACGATTAAGCGTTAGCGACTGGCAACTTGGCTAAGCATCCTGATCGTGATTTTTTATGTACCAGCGCGGTGCGAGAAGTGGTTCATTACTTGTCCAGTCGCAACTTTGGAGGGTTACCTGTACACGTGTGAAAAGGAAATCATCATCATCATCAGCCTATGATAGTCCACTGCTGGACGTAGCGTAGGCCTCTCCTATTAACTACGACGCATTAGGTTGTAAATGGCCATAATCGCCACGCTGGGCAAGCGGATTGGCGATCGCAGTAATGTGTCCACTATGATGACGCTGCTGCCCATCATCAATCTTTTATCAAATAGTGGTCAGTGACACTTCAATCCCTTAGTCGACTCTTACGACACCCGTAGGAGGAGTTGGGGTGGTGACAAATGAATTCTTACTGCCGTCACCACACGGCAGAAAAGGAAATACAGGATTCTTATAAATAAAAAATCTAATAAATTTTCTGAAGTGTCTATTATTTTCAATGAGGTTGATTACCTCTTTATTATCCGACTACAGCCAAGCAAAAGGGAGGCGTTATTACTTAATAAAAAATAATAAGTAACGTTTATATAATACCTTAGGTCACTACGAAAGTTTTGAGATACAAAGAAAGTATACAATTTATTCAAATAATGTTTATCACATTTTCTCAAAGTACTCTCCTTTAGATTCTATGCATCGGTTCATCCGCCTAAACCACGAGTTAAAGCATTCCCGGTACTGTTCCTTAGGAAGGTCTTCTACGGCCTGGATATAGGCAATCCGAGCATCCTCAGGGCTTTTGAACCGCGTATCTCGGAGTCCGAGTTTGATTTTAGGGAAGAGGAAAAAGTCGCACGGTGCTAAATCTGGCCTATACGGAGGATGGCACAATTCTTTAATTTCTGTACTCTTCAGAAATTCTTTAGTTAAAATGGCCTTATATGGCGACGCATTGTCATGGTGCAAAAAGAGCCCTATCAAACCTGACTTGGTCGTTTTTGCTTTAAATTATTGAACACAGTGGGTAAACATACTTCAGTATACCACTGAGCATTCACAGTTTTTAGGTCATCAAAAGAAATTGTAGCCACATGACCACTTGAAGAAAAAAATGTGGCTACCATTTTCTTCCCAACGCTTCGCCCGCGCTTCACTTCGTTGGAGATTCATCATCGGGAAACACCCAAATGGTCGATTGTCGTTTTGTTGGTGGGTCACATTGGTATATCCAGCTTTCATCTCCAGTAATAATGTAAAAACTTGACCGTCCTTCACCCTGATCAAATTTTGTGAGCATATCTTTGCACCTTGTCACTCGAGCTATTTTTTGTTCAGCAGTTAGCGAGTGAGGTACCCATCGCGAACATAATTTCCTGACTCCAAGTTGGTTGTGTAAAATTTCATTTATTGCTGGCGATGAAATCTTAACAACACCTTCTATCTGTTTATAGGTCACTTTTGGGTCTTCTTTAATATTTTTTTTAACAATCTGGACGTTTTCTTCTGTCACCGCAGTCGCGGGACCGCCACGTCTTTCATCATAGTCAAAGGAGAATATCCTGCGTTTAAATTGAGCAAACCATCTGAAAACTGTTGCACGCGATGGTGCATAGTCCCCAAACGCCGAAACTAATCTTTCTCTGCACTGACATTCATTCAACCCAAATTTGTAATCGTACAAAATCATCGCACGAAAATGCTCTCGCTTAAAATCCATCTTTGACGAAAAAAGCCCGCGGATTTGTGTGAAAAAACAACTGTCATTTTTTTATTTTTAAATCTATGGTCGATCTGTTTTCTTTTTTCGAATTATAAATATATTATGTTTAAAATATAGTAACAGTCACGTGAGTTCTTTTTTCAAATTTTGAATATCTCAAAACATTCCTAGTCGCCCACGTATAAGTTACGTTGCTTTTTAGATGAAATAGCACATATAAAACAAACCCTTAACTTACTTCTTTTGCGTTTGGCTTGAATGATTATAAAATAATGTATCTAAACATATCGCTATGATTTTTAGACAAAACTTACTCGATATCGATAAATAATACAAATACATTACGCATCAAGGGAGGTAAGTACGGAATTACTAACGAGAGTGTTAGAAGCACGACGCCGTAGGCGGAGGGCTTTTATGACTCGAGTTAGTATTCCGCTTACCGACCGTGAACCGTGATGCATACAATGTTTTTTGCCAACAAAAAAAATAAGTTTTAAGACATAATATTATTAAATGACCTACTGACATTTCACACAAAAATAATGTATCCAAAAATATCGCTATGATTTTTAGACAAAACTTACTCGATATCGATAAAAAAATGTTTCTCACCCTAGTTTGATTGCGACAGTCTTTTGTTTTGCTATGGATTTTCCGGGCTCTAATAATTACCAACAGGGACGAAATAAAGCCTTCCAAACCCCGAGAAGGTTAATACGTGGACGGTTTAGGGAGTAAGTGATATGTATCGCCCCGCGGGTCCTGGCCCTATCCGTCGTTGACCTTAATCAAGATGGCGGCTTGTTATGTTGACAGTTATAAACGACACGCGTAATTGCGTGGATATGGTCCAATTAACGAAATAAGGTTTTATGTGAACCGAAAAAAATTATTGAAGGTTCTAGATTAGTCTAAAGGTGCGTTTAAACCAAAAGAGCATTCGCTGTTCTAGCGCCCGTTCTACGAAATCAACCAATCACGTTTTGTGTACCGATCGAATTTCGTAGAGTGGGAGGTTAGAACAGCGAATGTTCTTTTAGTTTGAACGCACCTTTATTCGGCACACTCTAGAAATATTTATTACGTTATTAGTACATTGCTACAGAGGACGGGAAACGAAGGGTTACAGGCCAAGTAGATATATCTGGCCGAAGGAACTGAGGCCAGATAGTGATACGCGGCCTGTAACCCTGTTTCTCGCCGAGATTTGTATAGTGCTTTTCTCAAACTTGCCATGAAATAAAACGAACTGATTTCGCCGAACCATACTACTTAATTTGTAAATATACCAATAGTACGGTATCGTATAACATTAAAAAAAAACATTCGCGCCTAACTTTTTTTTTAATCTGTTTGAGGTCTCCTTTTACCTGTTGGTATAAACATTAGTTCTAAGGTTTTTTTTTTCTGTGGCTGAATGTCAAAACCTAGTGTCACAATTTGACGTTTCAAAACAAAAGACAGTTTGTTTGCAGTCCTAGGTGTGAAATAAATACATGAAATCTCTTTACATATCATCTTAGCACATGACACCGGATACATAATATTTCCGGGTTTAATTTAACGTAAGTAACATCAACATTCCGTAGCAAGTTTGAGAAAAAATACTTTTCTCAAACATGCAATGAAATATTGTCTTTACGTTCCTTAAAATAGACTCGGAAGTATCGCTTTTAGGGCGCAGTAACTCATTGGGATGGAAATGGAATTTCATAACACTTTTCAGGCCTAAGCCAGCAAAGTAACTTTTTTTTATTTCGAAAACATTGTCATTATTATTTTTGTATTTCTTTGTATGTTTGAGAAAAGCACTATACATGCCTCGGCGTGAAAACGTATTCCCGGCCTCGTTACCTATCCGGCCGGCCTCGCTCGCACGCTCGCTTGACCGTATATACCAACTTGGCCGAAAATCCTCATTTTCCCGGCCTCTGATGTAATGTACTATATTAGTCATCATTCATCATCATCATTTCAACCATACGACGTTCACTGTTGAGCATTGGCCGTTTTTATGTGACGAAGGTAGACAACTGAGCTCTCAGCCCACCTGATGGAAAGCAGAAACTGAGGCCCATGGACATAGTGACCAAAACATCGCCTATGCGCTGCCTACCCTGAGGACTTAGATGAATTGCCTCCATGCCAGTAATTACACACCGGCTATCTTACCCCCAAACCGGAACACAGTACTTACTATTTAGCGGCAGGTTAACGGGTAAAACGGTGGTAGCTATCCGGGCGGACCCTGCAAAACACTCTCCTACCACCAGCAAAAACACTCCTCTCCAACTCCCTTTGAACATCCATTTATATACAGACGAGAGGCAACCTGCATCTAGCATCTCCCGGCAAAGTTCATTACGATCTTCTAAACTTTGTGACAAACCTTCGTGAAATAAAAAGTAGTTTATTAACGATGTATGAAAATTCTTAATAATTCCATGTTTGTTAGTAAACCAGCACATGGACTATCCATTAGTAAACGATAGCTGTAGCCTACGGTGGCCTGTGACGTCAGTAAAATAGATATTTTACAATTGTCGCACCTGTTCATGGTGCCATTAGGCTTATATCCGTCCCTGTTTTATACATATTGTTTGTTAGTAAAAGATGGAAAACCTATCTCGCGGCGACATACTGACTTACCAATCATGTGCTAAGCACTGATAGCTTAATTTGCTGGGACCATATTATTATAGCATGGACGTCTAACGCCAGCTCAAAAATGCCCCCAAAAACAATTGTTAAAATATTGTGCAAAGATAGACAGGACATAGTGCTTTTAACATCGCGCATTTTTCGGAGCAACATCTTTGACAAATGGTTATAGAATATAGCCAAACAAAACTTTGTTGGACCAATCACAACTATTTTGAAATGGCGGCTTAAATTTTTATAGGTTGACATTGAAATTCATTAACGTGATGCATTGAAGAGGGGGTTGACACTTGTCAACTAAAATGCGGAACTGTTTTTGAAAGGCGATTTAGTATGGCGTGCGGCTTCCGTGTTTTATTTATTCGTAGTTAATTTCATGTTAATTTGATTGAACTAGTGAGGGTCGAAAATTTCTAAAGTAATTGTTACACTAGCGCCATCTCTACCCTGAAGCTTCAACTTCTTAGTGAGGCAACGGCGACTAAGTTCATCTTTGCTTTGGTTGTACTTGCTTGTGTTTTTCTTTTAATTAAAATTGCTATAGAATTAAAGATGTCGCTGCCAACTATGAATCAAAAGTTTGCAGGTTTCTTTAGTACAGTCAAAGACAAAATAAAGTGTACACAATAATGTTCAAAATTATGTCCCAGTGCACTCTAATTCTGTGTAATAAGAACGTCGTAACAGAATTATGGGCGGATTCTTTCGATACTTATTTTTGCACTTGACTGTACCTAAAATAAATCCGCAGTATAGTCGATACAAAAGTCTACGATTTTATAGTAAATTTCAAACATTGAAATAGGTATTTTATTTGTTTAGATGTAACCAAAATTATTTTGTAATTCATCATCATCTCAGCCATAACACGTCCACTGCTGAACATAGGCCTCCCCTCTGGACCTCCACATGTACCGGTTAGATGCGACCTGCATCCATAGTGTCCCGGCGACCTTCATGAGGTCGTCTGTCCATCTTGTGGGTGGACGTCCTACGCTTCGTTTGCCTAGCCGTGGTCTCCACTCGAGCACTTTTCGACCCCCCCCATCGACCATCTGCTCTGCGTGTAATGTGGCCTGCTCATTGCCACTTCAACTTGCTAAAAAATGTTGCGAAATGAGTGTATTAATATGTAATATACCTGCTAACATTCAGCATTGTGATACAGCGAGGAAATGCCACCTGCATTCTTCAGTTAGGTTAGTTAGATTTAATTTGTGAATATACTTTATTGTAATGTTTTGTAAATAAAGGTATTAAAGTAGTCACAGGTTTAAAATTGCTTAAGTAAGTATAAAAATTTGATAAATTTTGTTCAAATAATTTAAAAGGAACCAAAATGCATAGGTACGTAAAAAAGAAAATGTTGTTATTTCTAAATTAATTATTTATACAAGTTATTTCCTTTAATTAGAATCGACTTATTTGGATGAGTGTCTTTATTCTAATAATTTTATTATTCTTAATAGATTTGTTTTTATTTCTCTTAAGTTTCACGTCTCTACTATGGCATAAGGATAAAACAATAACTTAAACGAATAACAGATAGTAGGTAGTTGAAGGCAAGTGGCATACTATTGAAAAAAGTACATTGTCACAGCCCGACGCCGTTAGGCGGATGGCTTTTATGACTCGAGTTAGTATTTCTCTTACCGACTGTGATGCATACAATGTTTTTCATCACACTCAGACCACCACCCACCCGTCTCCAGCCCACCTTGTGGGGGGCCTGCCTACGCTGCGCCTCCCGGTACGTGGCCGCCACTCGAGAACCGGGAAGGTTCTCGAGTCCCCAACGGCCATCGGTTCTACGCGCAATGTGCTCCGCCGACTGCCAGTTTAGCGATTCTGAGAGCTATTTCGGTTACTTTGGTTTTACTGCGGATGGTCTCATTTTTAATCCGATCTCGCAAAGAGACTCCTAGCATAGCTCTCCCCATTACCCTTTGGGTGACTTTGTGCCTTCTTGTGAGGCCCATTGTACCACGTTTCAGTACCGTACGTCATCACTGGCAACACACACTGAGAATGTTGGTCTTATCACCAACTTAAAACCACATACCTTTTTAGTTAAAATGATCGATATTTTTAGTATTAACGTAGAAATAAATCTACGACCGTGTTCACGATATGTGTTCACACGTTACAGACAAGACAACTAATGTTGTTGAAAGTCAGCCATTATTATATTTGTTTATGTTTTTTTCGGATTCTACTGGCGTATGGTATAGTTTTTTATTCCTAACCAAACTCACCGCAATGATTTTTTAATTAGCAAATAATAACCGACAGACACGAGAGAGAACAATAAAGTCAAAAAGACTTAGCCTATTGAGACACTTAGAAACAAGCTCGTAAGGTGGATCTCAACCGGGTTGCAACTATTCAAAATTCATTGTACAGGGTGAACGATATGAAGTGTGACCAATTTCAAAGGACTGCGATTTTGTAGTTGCAAGAATTTATTACAAGTAAGAGAAAAAAAAAACATTTTGTGATTCAATTTACTTTTAGTCAATGTGACTACATTTTGCCTTGGTCTTCAAATGGTAAAAAATTATTTGCTCGCAGCACGTTTGTGACCACTGGGTAGCGGTATGTGCCAGTGAAATACGATCGCTTTCTTCATTGCATTTATACTAGCATGTTGTCGGTGTTGCTATCACCGCCGTTTTCTTCAAAATAGACCAGATAAAAAGTCCGAAACTCCCTGCACTGGAGAAATGACACGTGAAATTCGGTTTACAGGCATTTTTGGTTCTTACGAGCTTTATAAGGCGAAACTCAGTTTCGTTCTTATGTTTGCGGTCTACAACTCAAATGTTTGCGTGCCTAAAACTTAATATTTTAAATGCAGTGTCCAAACATTTTTCCGATAATAAGCCGCTATTTCTTTGACACCAGACTTAGTAAAATCTACTTGATAAATATTGTTCAGCCTATTTATCGAAAAAAACGATGAATAATATGATAATTGAACTTTGGAGCCATGTCCTTATTGCGAGCAATGACGCCCATTTGTGCAAACTCCTTTTTAATCAAAAATTTCAGTGCATTTAATCAGTTTATCACATATCGAGTATGTAAACTATTTTTGGACAATTCCAATACTCACAATGCTAGTTTATTTACCGCTACACTGGAATTAACTACAGGATTCACCAGAATTATTCCCATTGTTACTATTAGGTATAGTGGTAAAAGATTAAATACAAATTCCCAACTAACAGACGGGAATAAACCAAAAACTCGATTGTTTCCCACTTTTTGGTATAATTTTCTTTGGTTTCCAATGAAAAGACGTCTTTGCTAAAATTGGTAGCGGCAAATATTGCCCGTGTGGTGACGGCAATAAGAATACATTTGTGACCACCCCGACTCCTCCTGCGGGTGTCGTAAGAGTCGACTAAGGGATTGAAGTGTCACTTACCTTTATTTGATAAAAGATTGATGATGGGCAGCAGCGTCATCATAGTGGACACATTACTGCGATCGCCAATACGCTTGCCCAGCGTGGCGATTATGGGCATTTACCTCCTAATGCGTCTATAAGCATAGCTAATAGGAGAGGCCTACGTCCAGCAGTGGACTATCATAGGCTGATGATGATGATGATGATGATGAAATATGGCTCGTCATATCTTGGTGTTGATTCACTTTACGAGGATAATAAGGGCTAAGTGAGGGGCATGCTATCCGCGGGTACTTTAAGTGTGAAGCTGATAGATTTTGCAAAGAGAGTCTTTGGGTAATTAGTTTACAACGCTCGATTTGGACTCGATCATGCAGGGAGCCGTTGTCACACGGCATACTCCACACTCGTGGTGCTAGGTTTTTAATCCTTATATATTATGGGAGACTGAATTGCATTAAGAAAGAAACAAGTTCTTTTTAAAAACTCTGTAAGGTATCAATGTCAACTAACGCTTTTTGTTAACAGATTCCCATTATCCGTTAATTAAAGACAGATAATACTACAAAAATAGAAGCAAAATGAAAATCATCATATTTACTATGATTGCCGTAACATCCACTTATCCGCAACTAAATCAAACTCATGTCACTGACATCGGTAACCACGTTTCAAGAGTCACTAGACAAGACGATGATGATGGTGCAGCTAAGGACTGTCAAATGCGCCAGGAGACAGAAGGCCTCAACAAATGCGGATGCTGGCAGGGCCGATGCTGGAGTACGTGTTCAACTAATTTTGGATTATCTCGAGGCTGGTGCGTCACGCAGGTTGGCGGCTTGCTGAAATATAGATACTGTTCGGAAGATTCGGAATGTGCTTATGTATGGAAATGCGCATGGAAGTGTAACGTGTAGGTATTAGGTTAGGCCCAATCTTTCGGCCGGTTTCACAAACTTAGGATAAATATATCTGTCAGATAAAATTGTCAGATTTTGCTCCAGGTATATAAAACGAAAGGTCTGCTAGCAAATTGTTAGGCCATGTTTACACGCTGCGATCGTGGCCACAAAAATGGGCTCGCCGGAAGATCAGCGTTGGCTTTCGGGTCGACATTATGCTGAGGCGAGTCCATTTCGTGGGACAATATTAAATGCTGAAATTTACTGTTTTGTTTTGTCCTGTCATGCTTTGTTATATTTGCCACGAATAAATTATTTGTATTTGTATTTATTTAATCCGACAGATTTATTTTATTCGGAGAGGGTAAAGCAGGCTTTAACTGTTGAGAAATGTATTATGTGTATTGTCTTTAAATACAAATTTATATTCACACATTTTGTGTCCAACAATTAAAGCTTAAAATGTTAGTTTCCATTTTACCTACCCGCTTTCCTTTTTTGTTTCATCTGGTATTTACTTATGTACATTCGTAACTTAGTCTTAGCTTTTTGTTGTTTTATAAATAATGTTTTTTTTTTTAATCTGACGCAAATGTCTTTATTTTTATTTATTTATTTATTTTCGTTTTATGAATAAATAGACAAATCATGTGTGTTTAAAAAAATTGGAATGCTGAGAAGACTATTTGGCGTAGCCGCGGGGGTCTCCCAATCGCAAATGATTAGGAAGATGCGTATTTATTTGCAAAATGGTCGTCAAATACCGGGGTGAGCAGTGGGAAAGTGAACAAAAGTTACAATAAAGCACTATACCTATCGAGTGTCTACATGTAATACGCTTACTTATGTCAGCCTCCGTAGCCTAGTTGGCAGTGACCCTGCCGACGAAGCTGGAGGTTTCGGGTGCGAATCCCAGCGAGGGCATTATTAAATTTGTTGATTTATTTATCACAAATACATGTTCCTTGGTCATGGCTGTCTATATATTTAAGTAGGTATGTATATGTATCTATCTATTATATATATCGTCGCCTGGTACCCACAACACAAGCTTTAATTGAGCTTACCGTGGGACTACGTCTATTTGTGTAAGATGTCACAAGATATTTATTTATTTATTTCGATATTGTTTTATTCAGAAACATACACGTAGTAGTAGTAGATAGTAGATTTTTTTTCTCTCATGTCAGACGATTCGAAAGTGCTTATTAATAAGCTTACTTGAATAAAGAATAGTTTGACTTTGACACTCATGGCGAATCTAACCTCTATAGAGTCGGCCTTACTTAGATTCTGGCCTAAAACGAAATTGTTTCAATATAAGTCTGCCCTGGAGTGCGATTTTTGAATCTCACCGATGATGTTGAGATCACTCACTGAGGTGACTAAAATTATCACCTGTGATTTTATGTCACTCTTTCCCATACGCCGTATTTTTAAATCTCACACGTTCTTTACCAACTTGCAGAAATTGTACAATAACAATAATAATAAAGCAGAAAGCGGTGTACCTGTACACCTCTCTACACTCCTGAGCCGCCTACACCGGTGTTGCCCCTGGCTGTCTCTTGTGACGGCATTTACGGGGGCCCATCTAGTCGGCGGCGAGTCACCGCCTGCCTCGATAGCAAAGAGAAATCATTGTTATGGCAGGTGTCCGGACCTCTTTTCTATAGTTCCATCTCTTATCCATCCAACCTTCATCACCATAACCCATTAGTCTTTTCCATATAATCTCCAATAGCCTCTATAGGCCTGCTGGGACCGGTTCACGGATATCTATTTTTGTGGCCGTGAATGGGTTGCAGCAGGTGTAAAACACAGCATATTTCTCCAAAGGGCCTCTACGTGTTGGATCTGTATCCCCGCGCAAGCCTATCAAAAGACCGGGATTTATAGGCCCGTGATGAAAGAGAGATACAAATAATAATAATAATAACCTTACCTTAACCACCAGCAGCTTGGGCCCGCTCCGTTGCCGGCGGCACCCTAGGTTAGGTTTTTATAATGTGTTTATATTTTGTATTGTTTTTGTATGTTGTATTGTATTTTACTTTTATAACCATATTATAACAACCTAACCTAAGAAATATTTAAATAAAGAGAATATAAATAATAATAAAACTCTTTATTGTTGCACTACTTACAAACATAAACAAAGCAGCAGAAATATATTCATTTTAAATAAGTAGGTAACAACAGGCGGACTTATCGCTAAAGAGCGATCTCATCCAGACAACCCTTGGATAGTGAAATGTCAGTCATAAACAAATATCCTGCTACGTTTTTTTTTACGCATAAGTTGCTTTTAGTAAAGCCTAACAACTTACTATTTGACCCTCGCCATGTTGCGGATTTTCAGTGACACTAATTTATTTTACTGGCAATGATTACTGTTTGACATCAGCGGCCCTACCGCAAAAATCGAAATTCGTAAATTTCGAGGATTTGTCTCTCTCACTCTAATGACGCCTTCGTTTGAGTGACAGAGAAACATCCTCGAAATTTACGAATTTCGATTTTCGCGGTAGTAGGCCAGGCGTTGAATGTCATCGAATGTCACCGATGTAAACAAAAATAAAATATATCGCGACTTAAACGATTTCATCATAAAAATGCCGAAAAAGATACCAATAGAAGCAAGAAAAATCGTATTAAATACAATAAAATCTTTAAACCAAAGAAAGGACGAAGGATTGAATAGTATTCCATTGGAAAATGTTTTGCAATTGGTTACTGACATGACATCACATTATTGCCATAGGTAAACTGTTTGTAGCGACACTGTGTCAGGGTCAAATAGAAAGTTGTTAGGCTTTACCGATTTTTATTTTTCATACTACCTATAACTCATATTAGGTTCTGTCAAAGCGGTCGAACGTAAAATGTGTGTAGTGTCAATGTCATTTGAAACGAAACCGACTTTGGCAGATGTCACTACCTCAACTGTCAAAAATAGTCACACGGTGATTTCAAATCGAGTGACTGGGGACTTTCGTAAAGCGATATCATATGTATGACAATTTCTAGTCACCGATGACATTTCATTTACAAAATAAGAACTCATTTGTTTTCGGTGAGAATAAGTCACTGATCAGATTCAAAAATCGCACCCCATACTGCGTTAATGTGTTCAGGCATAGAAAAGTAACTCGTATGAAATCTCTAAAGACTAAAGACATCTAACTCTTTTTGTCCATACATTGTTTTAGACACTTTGCTTCAATCGGCCTTCCTCAAAAATCATAGCGTCATGGGTTATGAAAGACCTGACAAAACTATTACTCGTCAATCCCGCCCGGTCAGACCATGTTGTTAGCTTCATTCAGGACAACTACATGGGTGGGTATAATTATCTGTGTAAGCAACATCATCATCATCAGCCTATGTTAGTCCACTGTTGGACGTAGGCCTCTCCTAAACTATGCGTATAGACGCATTAGGAGGTAAATGCCTATAATCGCCACGCTGGCGCTGGGCAAGCGGCTTGGCGATCGCAGTTACGTGTCCACTACGATAATGCTGCTGCCCATCATCAATCTTTTATCAAATAATGGTCATTGACACTTGAATCCCTCAGTCGACTTTTACGACATCCACAGGAAGAGTTCGGGTGGTGACAAATGTATTCTTACTGCCGTCACCACACGGCCAAAATGGTCAATTTTTTGGTCAAAAGCCGCCACCATAAATTTCACTAATTTTGATCCGATCGATACAGTGAAGGAATGCAGCCTGTATCATGGGCACTTTGTCGCCGGCAGAGGAAGGTTTGGAGGTAGATCACAAGTAGATTTTATAATTTTGTAGGTTGCTTTCAAGGTTTTTTATTTTATAGTTAGTTTTAGGTATTTATTAAGTTACATTTAAATATTTATTTGTGTAACTTATTTGATTACTTTTTAATTGTACTGAATAAAGTTTATTTTATGATTTAAAAATAAAATTACGCATTATTGTTGACGTCAAAATAAAATGCTTCGATTCGCCTTTCAACTTTGTAATTTGATTATTAATGATTATCCGAAACCAGTTTTGTATTAACTCTTAATACCAACATTATTTTCATCATCATCATCATCATCATATCAGCCGAAAGACGTCCACTGCTGAACATAGGCCTCCCCCAAAGATTGCCACAATGGCCTGTCCTGCGCCACCCGCATCCAGCGGATTCCTGCGACCTTCACCAGGTCATCGGTCCACCTTGTGGGGGGCCTACCCACGCTACGCCTTCCGGTACGTGGCCGCCACTCAAGAACCTTCCCGCCCCAACGGTCATCGGTTCTACGCGCAATGTTACATTATTTTATTATTCAAGATTTAAAAGAATATATCTTAGGTACAGAATATATTTCCAGTAAATAAACGCAATAATTAAGAACTACACACATTTTCCGGTGCATGACCATGAATACGCACAGTCTGAATGTTGATCACAAGTTGAAGTTTGTGCGGAATATTGTCCAGTATAACACCAACCGGAAGATTCATATCCAATACCAAAATGGCTACAAAAGCTCCAGCAACGACCCTCACATCACATCCGCAATTGTTAAGGGACGGATCATCCTGTCGTCTTTGACATTCTCGATCACAGATGTCATATATACCATAGATCAAGCAAACGTATCTACTTAGCGTGTCAAATGAGTTGTCCGTCTTTTTAATCGCAGCTTGCAGCTTTCGGGCGTCAAATTTTGTAAGTTGAAGTGAACAAAAACATTAATAAAGCCTCCTTAAGTAATATTAATTGCAACAACACAAAAAAATATGAACACTCAAGGGCCTGAGACATATTCAAAATCATAGGCAAGTAACAACTTCAGTACAAAATCTGACACGCTCGGCCGCCACACAAATGAATGAACTTGTTTCTTCTATCCAAATCTAATTCTGTGGTCTCGATCTTGTCTTGGAACTCTTACATGGTTACCAATATCAGTGACGTCAGATGTTTTATTTAGGGCTGATTTTTCAATCGCCAAATAAACCTATCCGTTAGTTAAAATTATCACCATCCTTTTCTAAAATCGTCAGTGAAAAAAGGACAGGGCTAACATTTATTTGACAGGTACTGTTAACTGGGGATTGAAAAATCAGTCCTTAGTTGGGGAAAGCTGGATGCGAAGGCTATCATTGCGAATATAATGATGAGTTTCATTTTGCGTTCTTCTATTTTTGTGTCTGTCTTCAAATCCAGTGGCAACGAGCATCTGTTAACAAAATAATCATCAAATTAAAAAAAACCGACTTCAACCAAATTCTCCACGATCCCATCACTAGATATCGACTGAGTCCCAACAGGACAATACTTATATTTAAAGAAATAGTGTACGAGAGAGAGAAATATCGAGTAACAGCATACACTAAAAACGTCGGTTAAAAAAATGAGTTCCTATACAGGGTGTAATTGATAACTCTTTACAGGCCATAATTCCGTAAATATAAGAGATATCAGAAAACTTTTAACTGATATCGAAAGTACGTTACCCAACAAATAAAATTACATTAATAACTTTTTCTAAGTAGGACGACACACAGTCTTAAAGAATGTCGGGTGTCGCAAGAGGTAAAACTGAAAGAGATTCGTTATTTGTACGAATACATTGTGATAAAATAATAAATATAATAATACTATCGTTTATGAAATCTAACATTTATTCTTAAATGAAAAAATATTCGTATTAAACTAGTCTTGGAATGAACGGTTACGTACCTACTAAATGTATGGAAAGGTTTGAAGTTAATATTTGGGATATTTCTGATTTTATTTCAAAAAGTTATTAATGTAATTTTACTCGTTGGGTAACGTACTTTCGATATCTCTCATATTTACGGAATTATGGCCTGTAAACACTTATCGATTACACCCTGTATATTATTATAGGTTCCCTAGTAACTCATTTTTTTAACCGGCGTATATATATATACGAATACCACTGCCTTATTTAGTACTGGGACTTTTACCCTGTCGGGTTATAGGAGTCATCCGTCAAAAAATACACTCACGCGCAATGAATACGGGTGAGGTGGATTTTTTCATAGAAAATGCTGGAAACATGCTCATTACAATTTTTTTTTTATATTTATAGTACAAGTGGAACCGTTTTTAACATCAGATTGTATTGGAATTTCCCTGAAATTTTAACCCAATCCAAGAAACATGGAACTTTATCGTCAGATGCCTTCGTAGATATAAAAATAGCAAGTCATGGTAAAAAACTCGTATTATCATACATTTCAGATGTATTTTTAAGCGTTCTACACGTTTGTCTTTACAAATCAATCTAACGACAATTTTAATTATAAATTCAGACAAATACCAATACAATCTGATTATAAAAAAATAAGTAAAAAAAGTTTTAAGTTAAACGGTTTTTATTGCACCAAAAACTAGAAAATAAAAATTAGTTACAACTAACCGTAGATGCTACTTTCTGTAGATTACTCACGTGAAACTATTATCAATGTAGTCTTCCCAAGTCGGATGCTGAAAGCCACGCTTAGCCTCTATGTCAGTGGATTAAACGTTACCTAATCGGAAACTTTTACCAAACTGAAATAAAAACGTGGTTTCACAAGGGACATAACCTTTTAACCAAAATTTTGTAATCGATCTAATAAGTCCTTATTTTATGTGACGAAGGTAGACACCTGAGCTCTCAGCCCACCTGATGGAAAGTGGGAACCGAGGCCCATGGACATGGTGACCAAAAAATCGCCTATGCGCTGCCTACCCTGAGGACTTAGATGGATTGCCTCTACGCCAGTAGCTACACCGGCTATCTTACCCCCAAATCGGAACACAGTACTAACTATTTAGCGGTAGGTTAACGGGTAGCTATCTGGGCGGATCCTGCACGAGGTCCTACCACCAGCAATTCTAGATTTGAAATTCGACGTTAATCTTTTTTTAGTATTGCTCTTTCTCATGTCTGGGTGTTATTAATTATTATGACAATTATCATCTCCTACTAATTGTAATTATTTTATTATTAACGCCTTATTTAGAAAATCATTGCGGTGAGTTTGGTTTAGGTAAGTGCAGTCGATAATTCAACCATCTACATGCTTTTTTCGATTGCAAACTACCTAGCCTTCAGAAACTTTCCTTATCTTCTTCATTATTTTTTTTTATTAAACATATTGATTTATGTTTTTTCCCACCGCGGACGTTAGTGGTTTTGGTTTTTTTTCTTTGGTACATGACTTTTAATATTTATAATTCTTCATTCAACTCCAAACAGGTAACTATGCCCCACAGAATCTATATATCTCTCTCTCTCTCACACACACAAATTGAATCAATTTAAAATTAAAACTAAGCATGAAGGTGCATTCAGACCAAACGAGCATTCACTATTCTATCCCTCACTCTACGAAATCAACGAATCACTTTTTGTGTAACGATCGAATTTCGTAGAGTAGAGGGTTAGACTAGCGAATGCTCGTTTGGCTTGAATGCACCTTTAGAATACCAGAATTAAATGTTGTAAAAAAATTATCTAGGTAAATATATTTTGGTTAAGACGGTATGTCTGGGAGACGACACTGTCTTTTGTTTATATGTAGCACAGAAGCCAGGGTGCTTAGCCAAGTTGCCAATCGCTAGCGCTTAGTAGCGTATCGTAGTTTTCCCTCTCTGTCACTCTTTCATATTAGTGCGACAAAGACAGTTAGCTGCCTTTCGCTTACGATTGGCGATTAAGCGTTAGCGATTGGCAACTTGGCTAAGCATCCAGGGCTGTTACCATGCTTAACGGGTAACGGGATTCAGTTTATAGTTACCGTTTTGTAAGAATGAATTTTTGACAGTTATAGATTAATCCTTTTCAATACAGTTGCTCAAAAAGGGTGTTTTTCTTGGCTGTTTTGCGTGCGCAAAGTTCGTTTTTGCGAACTAGTGCTTTTTACTTTTCCAATCTTTTTAATTCAAGTAGTGTTCCATTTCACGACTGCATACTAAAAAGTTTTAAGTTATTTTGCTTTACCAAGACATAATAAAACTAAAAGCCTACTGCTAATGCAAAACGATTAAAAATATTGATATTTCATATTTTATTTTTACTTCCTCATCATCATATATTTTTTTAAATATTGAATATTGAAAAACATTTGTGAGAATGGAACGGTCTCGAACCGCCTGTCAAACTAGAGCCGTTTTTCTTAACTGCAAGAATGTTTATTAAGTATCTAAAGCCAATAATTTGTTTTTATACAATTTAAATATTTATATACACAGATAATCGAACATGGTGTTACGAAGGTTATTAAAACTGAATATTTGTAGATTTAACTTGTTTCTTATTTGTAAATTATGTATTATCAAATAAAAACGTTAGAATTGGCTGAATAGCAAAATCTATTACCCCTTAAATTATGAATGCAAGGTTTAAAGCTAAAAAAAACGCCTTTTGTCCGTCCAAAAAAGTTCATTGTCAAAATTTATCATCTTTTAATTTTTTTGCAACTGTATTTAAAAACGTAGTTCGATGCACGCGCGGAAATGTCATTCTTCAGCAATGTACTAATGACGAAAGTAGTAATGACATACTTCCCGCACTAGCATCGCAATGTACTATTTTAGGAGGGTAAGACTCAACATTTTTTTTAATAGTCTTTACATTACATAGGTATGTATAATATATGTACAAGGGCCTGTTTCACCATCCGCAAATAAAACACATCTGTCAGATAAATGTTAGCTGTCCTTTTCTTATACATGCCTGGGGAAAAGGATGGTGATACTTTTATGTGACGGATATATTTAGTCAAAGATTGTGAAAC
>JALPQI010006217.1:0-48454 GCA_025490895.1 Thaumatotibia leucotreta
CCGTTGACACCTTGTACAGTCAAGTGCAAAAATAAGTATCGAAATAATCCGCTCACAAATATGTTACGACGTTCTTATTACACAGAATTAGAGTGCACTGGGACATATTTTTGAACATTTTCGTGTAAACCTTATTTTGTCTTTGACTGTAATTAGTGCGCCCATTATGTTACATTTGATTTGAATGAAGAGTAAATTAATAAAAAAAATAAAAATGTGTTAATTTTATTTGATAAATGTGATCTATTATCGATACCTACCAATGATAATATGGTAAAATTTATTGGACCCGGTGAAAAAGTAACCCTCTATGTATTTTATCACAGATTTTATACTAAATTTGTATTTACTCCTTATTTTTGCAGTTTGGAAGATAGGGTTAAATCAGAAAATCAGGATTTACAGCCAATAAGTTTAGGCATACTTATCGGAGAGACGTGAACATAATCGATGTACGCTTTTACGCCTTTCGTAATCAAGTTATTGCTTCCT
Source organism: Thaumatotibia leucotreta (assembly GCA_025490895.1). Classification (NCBI taxonomy): domain Eukaryota; kingdom Metazoa; phylum Arthropoda; class Insecta; order Lepidoptera; family Tortricidae; genus Thaumatotibia; species Thaumatotibia leucotreta. Next base: position 493 of record JALPQI010006217.1, read on the forward strand.
TAACTTTACATTTAGTGGCTCACTTAACCTAATACACATTAATCTTCTAAAGCGGCTACTACACTAGGTCGTTCGCCTAATGCGGTCGCCGGATCAATCAACGAGGTTGCCAGACAATGTTTGCATGCGGCGAACGACGAAATTGCCGCTTTATTCTAACCTATTTAATATCTCCAGATTCAGGGACGTTTGGGATCATCCATTAATTACATCACACCTCAAGGGGGAGGGAGGGGGTCCAAAAAAGGTGACATATCGTAACAGGGGGAGGGAGGAGTTCCATGTTTGTGGCCTCACAATCCTCACATACATGAATGCATGAACATGAAAGAGTGAATCCAAAATCCTTAGACGGAGGAAGAATAAGTTTTTAGTTTTTTTTTTTACTATTGTTTATTTTCTCTTCGTTAATTTTATAAATCATTTTAAGCAATCCTAATAAAAAGTTGGTATCAAAGTAATGTTGTATTTTTTACCTTCCTAAACTACAAATCAAAATGTGACGTTACACTAAGGGGCGACGGTGTAGTTAAATGTGACGAACTGTGACAAGGGGGTAGGGGAGGGTCAAAAATCATGAAATTGGTGTGACGTAAGTAATGGATGATTTTTTTGTATGTAAGTATGTTACTTGATATCTCCGAGAATCGTGACCCATTTTTAAAAAAATATCCTTCGGGTATAACCCCGAGATGGTCCCGATGGAACCAAGTCGGGGTCAGGTGATAGGATCTTTGAGAAATTGGTTGAAGTTTTAGTTGCGCTATGCCCGTCTGTCTGTCTATAGTAACCGTTAGTAGTTAGTAGGTACTAGTTATTTGCAATTTGGTACAAGTACCTATACATCGTCCATTAATTCAAAAGGGACACAACTAAAAAACCCACATATTACCGATATGTACCTAGTCAATTTCGCAGCGACATACTGTCGCACTGCATTTGATCATGTGCTAATTCCTTCGGGCAGCAAACATTCGTGCTGGCTTAAAAGCCTCTAGTGGCGTTGCTGATCAACTTGTCACTTTCCCGGAAAAATATAAATATTCAAGCTAACATGGTCATTTACATTATAAGTATAACCTGCGACCATAATATATATAACATGGACGTCTAACGCCAGCTCAAAAATGCCCCAAAAAACAATAGCGCTTTTCTTAAGACCGCGCATATTTCGGCGCAACTCCTTTGACAAATAATCATAGAATATAGCAAATCAAAAGTTTGATGGGCCAATAACAACTATTTTTAAATGGCGGTTGTAGTTTTTATAGGTTGACATTGAAATTCATTGCCGTGATGCATTAAAGAGGGGGTGACATTTGTCAACTAAAATTCAGGACCGTTTTTGAAAGGCAATTTACTATGGCGTGCGGCTTCCATGTTTTATTTGTTCGTAGAGTATAACTTAAAACGGGATATTTACCATGGAAATTGCAATTATTGAACTGTCCCTTTCCCTGAACCTAAACTGACTAATTGCATTAGTACGTAATAGTGACCCCCTGATCAAGCTCGCTCGAAACAACGTCTTTTCTCTTTTGCGTTTCTGATATGAGACATAGTATTTGTTTCGTTTTCTTTTTTAATTACTGTTTACTATTATGATCATGGCTTTTTCTACTACGTAGTTAGAGACTTGCATCTCGAGTTGTACGACATTTGCAAATTGTTAAAAATTGACAAAATGTTTAATGTTTTGGCTTCTTCAGTATATATGACGTTCTGAGGTTAACAAGATGGTGGCGTATATTGCATTAAAACAGTAAGTCACTTGTTTCATGTTTACTAATATAATAAAACTTCTTCTCGATCCAACAGTGTAGAATTAGAATAGGTACCTCTTTACTCTTAGGTGTTTTGAGTCCCTAAATGCCTACTCCTATATCGTCCATTAAATACAAAAGCGACACAACTCAAAAACCGTGAAAAATGATTTTATTGCAAAAACGACATTATCAGCACTAATATTTTACGTGACACTAAGACACCTGTCGATTTGACGTTAGTAAGTATCAAAATTATGCAGGTGCCCTTTTTGCACTATCGCTCTTTCGAAACTTATTTCAGTTCTAAACTGCCATTTTGTCAGTTGCGACTCGACTGTCGACCAAAACACACGACATTTTTGTGAAAAAGTGCCATGAAACGAAAAAATAAGTGATTACGTTGAAAAATATGCAAGCAAAGGTGCCATATTTATAGATGTGGCCGTTTTGAATAAAATAAATACGTAAATATTATGTTTCTTTATATAAAAAGGAGTCGCAAAACGGAATGTGGCAGCTTTAATTTTAAAATATCCTCTTAAATTTGATTTTTCATTCATCAAAACTGCCGTATTAGGATTTGCAACCTTTTTGAATTAAAAATATATTCGAATGCATCAATCACAGGAGCCATATTTATACATGATGCTGTTTTGAATAAAGTAAATATGTATGGTTTAGATTTCTTTATAAACAAAGGAGCCGCAATACGGAATGTTGAATTTCAAAAAACATTGTTGCATTTACAACCGTTTTTAATTCAGTATAATATTAAAATCCATAAATGTACCAGATTGAATAATTGAGTATCTTTTGCATGAAATCTTAAAAAATACAATACATCTTATAAAAACAGTAATTGTAAAACGTGGTACTTTGTATTGTGTTCGTTTTACTTAAAAGTATATTAGAGATTGTGTGGAAGATGACTGTGAATTTTGTGTACATATAATTGCGACTACGAAGAAACAATAATGGCATAAACTTCGGATTATTAAGTATTTATCATATTTTCTTATTATATTATTTGTATACAATACAAGTAAAACAAACAAAGATCTAACCCCGGTGTATGTTTTAACGAATCGAAAAACTTATATTAGTAATATTTATTTTTTCACTTTTGGGACTGCCAACATAGGGATGATGACTGTATTTAAAATAAATTATTAGACATTATGCACGGCATCATACACGAATAAATTATTACTAAGATATAGACTACAGTCATTATTGTACAGAACTTTTATTTAATATAAGTGTAGTATACAAACGTGACGTTACTTTTGTGTATTTCATGTAAATCTTTCAAAAATCGAAAAAAGATGTTGACTTGACTTGACAGTGATCATGCCTATTGCTTCACTACATAGGTAGTACCCAAGTACTTTAGCGCTAAACTGTCATGTCGTCTAGAAAAAAAAATTGTTACATTATTACTAATCATAAGTAGATTTTTAGGAAAGACTTATTATCTCTGCAATTAAATATTGAAAGATATACTTTTGTATCGGTAAAAATTAAGTTCTTGCATCAATTCTAATGAAAAAACTAGTAAACCGTCAAAACATATGAATTTGGATCATTTAGTATGGGATCATAGTAACCCCCACACAAATACAATACACATAGAAAAAACAAATAACTAAAGATGTACTTAACCGATTTTTATTATTTACGTGCTTTTAGGTGGGCTATTTCCAGTTTATAGTAAAAATAAGTGGTATCAAAGTATTAATTCCATTCTCAACAATATAACTTTGATCGCGTTGTATTTATTTTATATTTATTAACTAAAAGTACCACTTTTTTTTATATAGCAGGTTGATTCTTGAAGAAAACCGATAATTATATCTGAATTTTAAACTAGTACGTCCGTTAAATTCATCAAAATATGTAACCAAAGTTAAAATTAATCAAAGTAACCCCGATTTACGGTACCTATAAACATGTTTTGACAATATGTAAGTAAAGAAACAGTAAGAAAAAGTTTTGTCTGGTTCAGTTTTGTTAATAAAACAGTATTTCTATGTTTAAGACATGATTTTTTGTATGATTTAAATGAAATAACTGCTTATTTTTTTGTATTTGTGGCCTTTCATGGAAAAAAAAATTCAGAGTTAATGTTATTTTTTTATGCAAAACGGACGTATACGCTCATAAAAGCTTGCACAGCACATATTACTTTCTAATAACCAAACACATCAAAAGAGGGTTAAAATACCTACAAATTGATATATAACACATATAATATTAATGCTGTAAAAAAAATTTGTGAACAAAAAACGAATACAAAATCTTTAAACAGCTCCCCTGTAAAAAGTATTTTTTGACATGTGTCGCTTTTTTATTTAATGGACGATATACTTCTACATGTTCAGCAGTGTTATTCACTAAGGAAACCGCCTTGCTATCAGCGCTGTGTCAGCGCTGCGGCAGCGTCGAGCTTAAAAATGGTATTCACTAATGCACTTTAAACGACAATAGAGCTCGGCGGCGAATGCGGCGTGAGCTGGAACTACACTGCGTCGAAAGTTACCGCCTACAATTCGACGACGAGCTGTTCTACGTTAGTGAATACCGTTTTTCGCAGCGCTGCGCTCGACGTCAAAGTGAAGGCTGTCTTGTCGTCGAGCTCGTTGATGAACGCAGCGTCGAATGTGTGAATAAGAGAATAGCATAGCAGTTTAGGCGTATTAGGTAGGAGTACAATTTGTGCATAGGTAGGTAAATAAAATGAATTATAATTATTCTGTGACACCGGCGACCTAATGCGAATGACGCTGTCATTGCGGTTGTACATTTATTAATGTTTATTTCTTCACGAGCCAAATCAATTTCTGTTTCTTCTGACGCAGGCGATGATTTTGACGAGAACGGTGGCGAGCCACATCATCAATGCCGCTGTGAATAATATATTAATGGTCATGAAACTCATAAATGTCATAAAATTTAGGTACAATAAATACCCAAAAACGATCTACTCAAAATCTAGTTATATCTATCGCGCTTGTTGTGTTGCAATGGGGTTTATTATCGGACGCAGCAGGTGTTATAGAATATACTGTGGTACAATTGTTATTGTACTTTAGTTTGGAGCGCAACAAACTGTATACACTTTGCCGAATATTTATGTAAATAAAACGAATTATAATTATTCTTTGACACCGGCGACCTAATGCGAATGACGCTGTCATTCCGGTTGTACATTTATTAATGTTTATCTCTTGTCGTTAATTACGATCCAATTCCCCAATTTCTGTTTCTTGTGACGCAGGCGACGATGGTGACGAGAACGGTGGCGAGCAACATCGTCAATGCCGCTGTGAATAATATATTAATGGTCATGAAACTCATAAATGTCATAAAATTTAGGTACAATAATACCCAAAAACTATCTACTCAAAATCTAGTTATATCTATCGCGCTTGTTGTGTTGCAATGGGGTTTATTATCGGACGCAGCAGGTGTTATAGATATACTATGGTACAATTATTATTGTACTTTAGTTTGGAGCGCAACAAACTGTATACACTTTGCCGAATATTTATGTAAATAAAACGAATTATAATTATTCTGTCACACCGGCGACCTAATGCGAATGACGCTGTCATTCCGGTTGTACATTTATTAATGTTTATCTCTTGTCGTTAATTACGAGCCAATTCCCCAATTTCTGTTTCTTGTGACGCAGGCGACGATGGTGACGAGAACGGTGGCGAGCAACATCGTCAATGCCGCTGTGAATAATATATTTAAACTCATAAATGTCATAATATGTACAATAAATACCCAAAATCTATAAGGCGGAAGTACTAGTGCGCAACATGTCAACAGATAATGTTTAATTGAATCACGATATTTTGCTCATATATAAATCTACATAAAGTATTGTCATGTGTTTTGGGAGAGGAGTTTGTTAGTTTTGTTAAATAGTATTTATTTTATAGGGTGACTAGATGAATATCAAAATTTCTCGAAATTGCAAACTTTCTTAGTAAGAGTAAGCGTCATGTGCTTTTGCTGGCAGTCTCAATGGCCCGCACTTCAGTACAAATTTCAATGTGACATATTGGGACATTGGAAATATTAACACTCAGTCCTAATAACCCACAGCCTGTCTTAAAATTATGCAAATACTTTAGGTACAAGCTAATTAATTCAAAGTTGGGATATGAAGCATTAAAGGTACACACATTAATCATCGTTTAAATGCCCTAATAGTTGATTTTATCTTATCGATGGCAACTCAAGCTGTAATGACGAGTATTGGTACAGCGTCGGGTACTAGTACTTTCACTTATCGCACTTGTGGTGTCACAATGGGGTTAATTATCGGACGCAGCAGGTGTTGTGGGGTATACTATGGTACTTATGTAATTGTATTATGCTTACTATTGTTATTGTACTTTAGTTTGGAGCGCAACAAACTGTATACACTTTGCCGAATATTTTATTTATAGATATATTATTATACTTTCAATTCAATTAAATAAAATAAAAACTATAACATTGCATATTCTTGTGTACCTATTTTATTTTATGTCGGTTTTTAGCGCAAGACTATTTGTAAAATCACATAATCGGAGCCTCGGGTACGTCTAAATAGTAAACTTATATGTATATGAAAGCGTTTTAGTGGAGACGTCCCGCTTTGTCTCTTACTATAAGGGTGCGGCTCCACTGAGGCGGAGAGGAGCGGAGATGTGCAAAATTGGCCAATGAGACCGCATGACAGTGTTTCGAATTTTGAATTTGAAGAATGTGATTGATCAAAAATCATGTGATTGATTTGGGGGGAGAAGGGGGTCAGCAAAATATCACCAACACAATCTGGTTCGGCTTACATTTACCAAATATCACCAAGGCGGAGTGGCAAACATTGCAAAAATAATGTGATCACATGATTTATGAACGAGCCTTTATACAAATGCAATATCTAACCGTCCTAATGGGAAGCTAAAAAGTTGGACGTTTTTACTAAACTCACAAATATGGTACGAGGGGCATGCTGAAAGTTTCTAGACTGAGCCACTTAGAGATCACTCAATGTATAGAAACAATTATTTTCTGAAAATATAACTCTTATTAGTATTTTTAAGGTATAATTTATTTGGTTAACATTTATTTATTTAAGCTTTATTGCACAATCAATGAAAAAAGTACGAATGGCGGACTTAATGCCTTATGACATTCTCTACCAGTCAACCATCTGTATTTTAGGATTTCATGACATTTGAAAATTGTGTGTCGAGTGATTTTACGAATTTTACCAAAAATTGTTGTTCTGTAGCGTTTTTACACTACTTTCAATATGACCTTACTCCACGATGAAGCAGAAATGGGCTTACATTCTTATTGGGTAACAAAGCCCAGTTCTTGTGCAACTGATTTTAGTAGTTTTCACAAATTGTTTTGCTTCCGATTTTTTCTTATGGATGATTATAGAGATCAACGTCTTTTTGCAGGCATCCCCTAATTTCAAATCGCCCTAATGTGGTAAGTCATAGAGAATTCACAAAAACGTTTACGTCAGGAAATTCAGACATCCTTAGGTATCTATGCAACTCGCAAAAAAAAAATATAAAAAAAAATCCTTATAAAATCTATAGTTTCAATGGACTACCCAAACCTTCCATGGATACAAAATTCCGAAAATTGAAAATTTTCATATAAAATATGACCTAAGAAAAATGGGCTGTGAGTTTTAAATGTTGGTTCAATTGTATTAAAATTTTGTAAACATTATTATAAAGAGTTGAGAAAGGCGATAATAAAAACAAAAACGTCATATTTAATACAGTTTCCTAGTAGGTATCTATAAACTTTCAGCATGACTTGTATGTGTAGTAAATCCAGTAAAACTTACTAATAATCATTGTACGAGCGCGCAGAGTTCCGGACATTGTCCGGCTCCACGGACATCAAGTCGACAACCCGGTGAGGCCTGTAAACGAATCCAATTGACGTATTGCCAAGATCCCATCATCAGTAGGCTTATGATGGTACCGCGTGTAATCGTTTGTCGTCGTTGCCGTCACGATCTAACAAGTATGGAAGTGTGAAAGTGACGCGTAGCACGATAAATAGATAAAACGGGACCATCAATAAGCCACCAGACCCCGACTTGGTGCCAACGGGACCAATGGGACCATCTCGGTTGGTGTGATATTTAGTTATTCGTCCATTTGTTTTGCAAATGCTTTATACATTACGACTTATATATTATGGTTTTCTTATGGATGTCATTCTCAGAACTGGACCAAATTATGACCAATCGGTAAACATCAGCTTTCAAATAAAAAAGAAGCATCAAAATCGGTTCATCCAATCGAAAGGTCTGAGATGACAAACATAAAATAGTATATTACGACACAAGTGCGAAAATCATGAAATTTTTACGCGTTTTTACACGTGTCTCGTACGACGTTTTTTAGGGCAGATGGCCCTCCGAAGATTTGGACCTGACGTAAAATGACACACTTCTCGCACTAAAAAAAAGTCACCATCTGTACTAAAAAAAACAATCGAATTGAGAACCTCCTTCTTTTTTTTGAATTTGGCGGAAAAGGATTAGTATACAAGTAACACATAATGGAATGTTTAACTAGTTCGTAGTAGAAATCCTGATAATTTGGCAATGTTACACCTTGACATTTGATGGACAGTGCCAAAATATTAATCAGAATTCCTTAATTTACATGATAATTATTGTAATTATCCAGGTATAATTATACTTAACAATATTTTATTTCAGGAATTATATATAAAACACAGTTTCGTAATACTTTTTGTGAATTTTTCTACTCCCGTACAAACAGGGTGGAACAGAACGACAATTTTTCCCGCTACCGACCGAGTCTACCAACTATTACGATAACCTTTCAGTATGGGACCAACATCGAAAACGTACATGGAAAATTGACTTTTCCATACTATTGCGCTCGAACTAATCAGTCACTTTGTATGAGGGATTAATTTTTTTAAAGATATTTTGATGTTGGTCCCATACTGAAAATTCATCGTAATAACCATTACATACATAATTTCCGATGAAGTCAATTTTCCATGTACGTTTTCGATGTTGGTCCCATACTGAAAGGTTATCGTAATAGTTGGTAGACTCGGTCGGTAGCGGGAAAGATCGTCGTTGCGTTCCACCCTGTATGTAATTTACGGGGTCGTAAACACTCCTTTAAGCCCCTACCTTACACATGTCAAGATAAGTCTATATTGTCTATTCCCTATAAAGGTATTCGAACATACACGCAGTGCGTTTTTGTATTTTAAGACACCTCGTGTATACAAGACGTAATGAAATACATGGCTGCCAACCTAATTTTAAAAGTCATTTCTGTTGAATATCTATAGAGGAGCTTTCTTTTTTTAATTATGACGTTTCCCGCCCGACCTTGATGATTGTGTTTGACTAAGAATATTTCTCAAATATACAATTTTATTTGAAAATAAGTGTGTGGAACCGAGTCGAAAAATGCTCGTGGCGTCTTTAATAACAATTTTCGGCTTCGCATCAAATTGTTATCCACGCCACTCACCTTTTTTGACCTCTCTTAAACAAGGGTTGCATAAAATACTATATGCTTACCAGTCAGCACACTAAAAAAATAATGATATAATTAACAATGCGGTTTAAAAACTACATTCAAAAAGGTACCATTGTGTCTAAAATATGTATGAACATTGGAACGAATTTCCAAAACATAAAAATTAATCCTTTTATTCATAAACGTCTCATAACTTAGCAAGCCACTAAGTATTGTTTGTTCTTTTCGCTCTTATAGCAATATTGATAAGACCGAAAGGGACAAACAATACTGAGCACCTTATTAAGTTATAAGACCTTTGTGAATAAGGGGTAAAATTAAAACCAGAACCAAACGTACTTGTGTATTCCAATTGTTATAATCAAGATAAATGTTTGGTTTTTCATTAGTTTAATGAACTTAACAATTTATTTAATACCCATAAAGTAAATCACAATTATTACTAACACACGACTACCCATATAAATAAGTACCATAACCACATTTACAGTATAGCCAAAGGAAAAATAAGGTGTACCTACATAAACATTCTCAAAAATATGTTAAAGTGTACTGACACATATTTTTGAGAATGTTTATGTAGCTACACCTTATTAACACACGACTACCCGTATAAATAGGTACCATAACCGGCATTTACAGTATAGCCAAAGGAAAAATAAGGTGTACCTATATAAACATTCTCAAAAATATGTGTAATTCCGTGTAATAAGAATGTCGTAACCTATTTCAAGGAGGATACTTTCGACGCATATTTTTGCTCTTGACTGTACATTGATATTTCAAAACTTACTTGCACACCAAAGATAGCTGCCATCAGCATCACAGAGATGAGGACTGCACGAACCATTGTTCCTTGAAAATAAATTACCTATATAAAAAAATGTTTCCCCTACACATACTTAAAGCGAGGATGATTTTTATCTATCACTTACTAAATTGCTATATTGGGAGGCATTGATGAATAGGTCTTTTAAAAACAATAACTTCCCTATAAAATTTTATCTTTAAGTCAATATTTCCGGATACCGAATCAGAATAAAAAAAACATGAGCATAATACGTATGAGAATACTTTAAAACAAAAATATTTCGAACATAATCGGCCTAGCCGTTTTGAATAACTTTGAAACCCTACGCTGAGCATGGTTTTATTTACTGATAAATTAGCGAGCAAGAATAAAAAAATGTAAACCTGAAGCTATAGCGTAGCGGGCTTGCAGACAAACAAAATGTCATCGATTTCAAACGAGAATTTATATGCACAACACGATAGCGTAGCAAATGCATTCGTTTAATTTTATTGCATACGTTAATGTCGGGGCTAATCTTGCTTCAATATTCAACTATACGTACCTATTTTATCACAGATGTTAATACTAAATTAGTATTTACTCCTTTTTTGCAGTTTGGTAGATAAGGGCTCAATCAGAAAATCAGGATTGACAGCCTCCAAGTTTAGGCATATAGGAAAGACGTGAACATAATTGATGTGTATGACCCTTTTACGCCTTTCGTAATAAAGTTATTGCTTCCTTAACTTTACATTTAGTGGCTCACTTAACCTAATACAAATTAATCTTCTAAAGCGGCAATTGCACTAGGTCGTTCGCCTAATTCGAAACAATGCACGAGCTTGCCAGGCAACCGACAATATTTGCATGCGGTCAACGACCAAGTGTAATTACCGCTTTATTCTAACCTATTTTATTATCTCCTGATTCAGCGACATTTGGTTTAGTTCGAAGTAAGCACATTTTAACTTGACTATGCAGTATGAAAGTACGGCGACTTAGGTAGAGTCTATTCGGGAAGGGAGAAGCTATCTCAGACTTGAGAACAAATTTTTAACCGACTTCTAAATAGAAGAAGGTTCTCAATTCGACTGTTTTTTTTTGAGTATGTTACTTGATATCTCAGAGAATCTTGACCCGATTTTCAATTTCTTTTTTTATCGATCGGGTATAATTTAACCAAATCCTACGATAACTTTTTTATTTGGTGATTACCTATACATAACTTTCACAGTATGGTAACTGTAAGGTTTGTAGACCTACTTTGAACTGTCTCTCCGAATAATTTAGGATCGGTGTGACAGAGACAGAACGGATGTTCGAAATGTACGATTTCCGAAGTTCGCGGTACGACTTAAACTTATCCTATAAAATAAAAAAAAAGTGATATGACTAGACATCGGCATTCTGCATTCTGGTAGCATTTTTGAGCTGTCATAGGGACTTCTCGTTTATCGACTATATCTCGTTTACCGATTATACATATGTACATATCGATAAATACAGAATACAATGTAAAATAATGATGATTACAAATAGAAGTAAACAACAGGTGGTCTTATCGCTGACGAGCGATCTCTTTTAGATAACTTTTGGATATCAACTTTTAGGAAATTATAAATAGAAATTAAAATAATAATATTTTATTAATCCTTATTATATTTGTGGATCTCTTAGGGCTATTAAACATTTTTCGGAAGAATTTTATTATTAATTTTTCATTGCTTTTATTGCAAATCACTATTTAATATTTTCAGCCACTCAAAAGTTATCTAAACGAGGTCGCTGAGCGATAAGTCCACCTATTGTTAACTTCTATTTGTAATCATAATTAATATTTTACATGAATTCTTCTGTATTTATCGATATACATATGTTATGTATAATCGGTACCTAGTGGATAAACGAGAAATCCCTATGACAACTCAAAATAGCTACCAGAATTACAATGTCTGGGATAGGTATACCTATCTAACAATCAGAGATCGGACAAATGTGCGTCATTGTTCGCAATAATATGGATATGGCTCCAAAGTAGATTAAAGTAATAAATATATGAATAATTCTTGAAATTTGAATTTGAAGCTTTAAGATCCACCCTGGGGGGCTATCGTGATCTGTTAAATGCGATTCTGTTTAGGTTCGGCCTGTCAGCTTTTGACAATTATTATAGAAACTGACACATCGTGATTCAGATAAGTTCCTAAATTTAATCGCAATAGTAGATCGTGGTAGATCCACTGGACTGATACAGAACCCGCAAGGTAGATAGTAAGTAAATATCCTCAATATTCGTTGACATTGTCATCTTGGCTAGACACTATCCTCAACTTACGTAGCCATTGGCATCTTGGCTACACACTATCCTCAACTTACGTATCCATTGTCATCTTGGCTACACACTATCCTCAACTTTTTTTTTCAATTATTTATTCAAAACAAAAAATCTTAGGTCTAGGGTACATAGTTTGTCACTTACCGAAGCCTTATTGGCTTAATTGTAAGTGATTTGTCGCAAATTACACTTTTGCTTCTTCTTAACTTAATATGGTAATTAAATGCAGGTATCTTAACAGTTTATAAAGTGACTTTTTAGGATTCTTTTACATTTAACAGCTTTATCTATTGTTTCTATTTTATTTAGTAACGCTACAGGTAAATCATTTAATTTAAGAGGTAACATGAAGTCAGAGGTACACTTTCCATAATGATTTTGATGATGAACTGACGTATCCATTGTCATCTTGGCTATGCACTATTCTCAACTTACGTATCAATTGTCATCTTGGCTACACACTATCCTCAACTGACGTATCCATTGTCATCTTGGCTATACACTATCCTCAACTTACGTATCAATTGTCATCTTGGCTATACACTATCCTCAACTTACGTATCAATTGTCATCTTGGCTACACACTATCCTCCTCAACTGACATATCCATTGTCATCTTGGCTATGCACTATCCTCAACTTACGTATCAATTGTCATCTTGGCTACACACTATCCTCAACTGACGTATCCATTGTCATCTTGGCTATGCACTATCCTCAACTTACGTATCAATTGTCATCTTGGCTACACACTATCCTCAACTGACGTATCCATTGTCATCTTGGCTATGCACTATCCTCAACTTACATATCAATTGTCATCTTGGCTACACACCTAACACTGCGGAATATTGGACGAAAATATGTGTCGTAGCTTCCCGAACGCTGCCCAACCGAGTCGGATTCGACGATTGACCTCTTTCTCGTTGTTGGACCTACCTAACTGGATAGTTTGTCCTAGGTATATATATTCGTCTACAACTTCGAACTTGGCATCATGGCTACACACTATCCTCAACTTACGTAACCATTGTCATCTTGGCTACACACTATCCTAAACTTACCTAGCCATTGGCATCTTGGCTACACACTATCCTCAACTTACGTAGCCATTGGCATCTTGGCTACGCACTATCCACAACTTACGTAGCCATTGGCTACGCCCTATCCTCAAGTTGCGTATCTATTGTCATCTTGGCTACACACTATCCTCAACTTACGTAGCCATTGTCATCTTGGCTACATACTATCCTTAACCTACGTAGCCATATTTATCATGGCTATACACTATCTTCAACTTACGTAGCCATTGTCATCTTGGCTACACACTATCCTCAACTTACGTAGCCATTAGCATCTTTGCTACACACTACAAGTATATTCAACTTACGCAGCCATTTGCATTATGGCTACACACTATCCTCTACTTACGTACGCATTGGCTTTTTGGCTACACACTATCCTCAACTTTATTTTATTATTCATTTTACACATTTGTTAAAATTTACACTAATAATTTTAACCCTTATTTTGACAACGTCCGAAATACTGACCCTCTCAACTTCACTTAATAACTCAACTCAAGTGAGGACAGACAGACTCTCATGCAACGCAGCTAGTTTTGTGCAAATACCCACTTCGAACTTATAACGAAGTATTTTTAAATGGTGTCGTTTAGCTATTCATGAAGTACTTATGGCTACGGGTTGCCCCATGGCCATTCAGTTCAAGTAACTTGTCATGTCTGCCAATCAAGCTATGATTTATGAGCAGTCTTCGGTTTTTTGGGTTCCCCCTAGCTGGATTTCGCGTATAAAAAAATTACGGGTGTGACTGTAAAATTTTATTGAATACTATTGTATTATACACACAAGAGCATACTTTATGACACCGAAATATGGCAATATAATTAAAGTTTATTTTTCAAGTTACTATAGGAGACGCGACGGGAGAATCCAAAAAACCGATCACTGTTTATGAGGGCTGACTTTGACCGACAAGGAGGTTTTAATTCAACACACGATTTCTAAGAATTAACTTTTGACAGTTTAGAAATTACCCTTATATCTATGAGGTTAAGGAAATCGAAAAAAAAATTGTCTTACCCTCATATTAATAAAATAAGGATTAATATATAATTGTCAACAATTCATTCTTAGAAATCACATATACAGGGTGTTTTTTTTTCGACCGTTCAAATTCTACGTAGTGAATGTGTAGGTCATACTCACCAACTTTTACTATGGGGACAACGTCGAAATCGCGAAAAAAAAATCAGCTGTTTCATACAAATTGGCGGCATTACGCCGGCCGAAATGTATGAAACAGCTGATTTTTTTTTCGCGATTTCCACTTTGTCCCCATAGTAAAAGTTGGTCAGTATGACCTACACATTCACTACGTAGAATTTGAACGGTCGAAAAAAAAACACCCTGTACGTGCTTCTGTCGAATTAAGAAAACAAGGTAATCTAGGGCAGGTTACTATACATACGCCAATAAAACAAATTATTATTATGCAACGCATTGCCGTTTGTGCTTATTTATTTTTTATTATTTATTTAATCATTTCGTAAGCCAGCCCATTTGGTGGTATCTGGGACGGCTTAGACGTGTACGATAGTGTTGGCGCTGAGCAACAACATCATCATCATCTACCCCACTGTGAAAAGAAATAACTGAGTTAGTGTGTTATTGCTAAGACGGTCTCGTAAAACCACTTAACTCTGGTCCAATACTGCAACTATGGTCCACAATTTCAACTCCTGAATCCTAAATAGGCATCAGTTCCAATCTTCGTTTTGGCTTCGTCCAAATTTTTTTATCATTAACACTTTAATTGCGAACGAGTGCTACGCGCTACGCTCGTAGCCGATCCCATGATTGTTCCGCTTTGTAGCGAAAATGGACCTCCCATAGAGAACTTCCCTCGGGAGTTCCCCGCGCTCAAAGTGTTAATGAGGAGATTTGCCTATAAATAGCACAATTAATATAACAATGATACCTAATGGAAGTTATTCGATTAAGTTTTTAACCATTTTTGAAAGCGTTTGGATCATAGTTTGGTGGTTTAACGATGCATATTTAATTTGGTACTCGGCAAATGTCATAAAATGAAATTTGAGTTTCATATCTCGAAAAGTACATATTCTTTACGAGATATGAAATGATGTGAAATGAAATACAGTTTAATTTAGACTCATTCGATTCTAGATTGATTGTACACTATGCTGCTAACAAGGTACACTAAACTAGGTATTAAGTTATGGATATAGTTTGCCAAACCAACTTGGCAGTTTTTTTATGTGACGAAGGAAGACAACTGAGCTCTTTACCCACCTGTTGGAAAGCAGGGACAGAGGCCCATGGACATAGCGATCAGAAAATCACCTATGCGCTGCCTACCCTGAGGACTTAGATGGATTGCCTCTATCTATGCCAGTAATTACACCGGCTATCTTACCCCCAAACCGAAACACAAAAGTGGCTATTTAGCGGCAGGTTAACGGGTAAGACGGTGGTAGCTATCCGGACCCTGCACGAGGTCCTACCACCAGCAAAAACATTAAGGTAAGAAAGAGACGGTATACTTCTATCTGTCTGTGCCTCAAGTTAGTAAAACTAGATATTTATGACTAATAAACAAATAAAAACTTACTAATAATCACCATTGGAGCGCATAGGGGCGGTCTCCATCCCCAACAATTTGACTACCCGGTGAGGCCTGTGGTTCATTAATGTTTTGGTAATTAGTTAATTACATTGGAGACATTTAGACAAAATATAAACAGACGATAGGTAGGTATATCGAATGTAACTTTACAACGGGATAATTACATTATATATCATGTGAGGTAAACGTACGCAGTAGCTAAGAGTACGCAATCACATATACAGGGTAGCTCATTCAAATCGTTCAGAAAAGAAAGTCTGAGTTTCAGACATAGGAAGATTATGTTCTTAGGAATTACGTCATCGTTTTTGATTAAAAGTAAAACTGCATTCATACATTTGAAAAATAATGTACCCGGCCGAACACGGTTGTTTTAAAAAAATAAACGAACTCTGTTTCTATTTAAATACCGATACTTTCCCATACTGACCGATGTTAATGAGCCGCCCTGTATATTTAACAGAAACGTACCTACTCTTACCCATTGCTTACGATTATCCCACGTGACTCAACCATGTAAATTTGATGCTAAGATCCACTTACACAATACAGATGAACGTTTGCAAGTCTCAAAAATATATGGACTTAATCAGTTAACCCCGTGTTAGTTGGTTAAACCTAAAATGTGTTAGTCGGCCTTGATTTTGTACTGTTACTCCGCCACATTTGCTCCGTGCCCAAAAATTGGGTAGACAAAACATACAATTTACATGAATATTACCTGTGGGTGAATCAACTTTTTTCTGCCTGTTATTGCCATGGTTACGGTCACCTATGTTTTATGCAAAATAATATAATAATATAAATAAGTTTTATACTTAACTTCTACAACCATGTGCAATATACATGCAGCATGTTTGTAGATGGCCAATTAAGGAAAGGGCTTTATTAACACCAGAATAATACAGGGTGCTCGCGAGGAAACCGAAAGATTTTAATGCTAAATTCCTGAGCATATTTAGAGTACCTCTTTAATGTTATATAAAATTTCCTGGATTCGGCTTGGTTCCAGAGATAATTAACCTTTTTTCGAAAAAAGTTTTTCGACGTAACTCGTCATAAAACTTCTTTTTGATTACAATGCTACCACAATGTGTCAATGTGTGTGTGTGTCTAATATTACCACACCTTTTGCCTGACAATCAAAAAATAAGAATAGACTTGACAAAAAAACATGTCTCTAAAAATTTTAACAAATTGTTGTTATGATAAAAAGTATTGGAAATGTTAAAAATGTCTATAAACAAAGAAATTTTGACATTAGGCCTCATAATATTTTTTGTTTATTTTGATGTCTAGAATGCATAGTTAAAATCTTTCGGTTTCCTCACGAGCACCGTGTATATGTTTGTATAGTTTAAGCATAATTTTGCATAAAACCAGTATAACTCAGGACACCGTAACCATGGCAATAACAGACAGAAAAAAGTTGATTCAGCGACCACACACACCACATTTATAAGTTGTACTAGTTTCAGATGTCAGCCTCCGTTGCCTAGTTGGTAGTGACTATTATTGACCCTGCCTGCTGCCTACGAAGCTGAAGGTTCCGGGTTCGAGTCCCGGCGCAGTGGGCATTATTTGTGTATTTATTTATCACAAATATTATGTATCCTATTTGTTCCCTGGGCATGGGTGTCTATGTATTTAAGTAAAGATATATTATGTATCTATCTATCTTTAAATATATCGTCCCTTGGTACCCACCACACAAGCCTTAATTGAGCTTACCGTGGGACTAGGTCGATTTGGGTAAGATGACCCATAATAGGTATCATCATCATCATCATCATCAGCCTATCATAGTTCACTACTGGACGTAGGCCTCTCCTATTAACTATGCGTATAGACACATTAGGAGGTAAATGCCCATAATCGCCACGCTGGGTAAGCGGATTGGCGATCGCAGTAATGTGACCATTATGATGACGCTGCTGCCCGTCATCAATCTTTTATCAAATAATGGTCAGTGACACTTGCATCCCTTAGTCGACTCCTACGACACCCGCAGGAGGAGTTGGGGTGGTGACAAATGTATTCTTACTGCCGTCACCACACGGCATTAATAGGTATTATTTACAAATATTTTATTATGCAATTATTAAATATATTATCATTATTAATATCACTTATTTCATGATAGTTTTTATAAAGGATACTCACCAGTCGAGACACTAAAAAGAAAAGATATGTTTATTAAAAAATATACCAAATCCACATTCCCGTAGTCGCGCTAAGCAATAAATGTGCACATATTTTCGGAACGTATTAAGGATTACAATTCTTACGAATAAATAATATACCGAGTATGCTGGTGGCATTTCCTCACGCGAGGAAATCGCCGGCTCTTCGGGGCTCTCGTATTTTTATTGAAACAAAAAGTGCACAGGCATAATAAAATACCACCACATGTCATAATATGTTGTTATATGCTTGTACAGTCAAGTGCAAAAATAAGTAGCGAACGCTCATAAATATGTTACGACGTTCTTATTACACAGAATTAGAGTGCACTGGGACATCTTTTTGAACTTTTTTGTGTAAAACTTATTTTGTCTTTGACTGTACAGTCGACGTAATAGATATCATTACGGTTTAAATGCCAAAAATATATTTACATGACTTTATTGCTTTGACATTAAGGTCGTGTAAATATATTTTTGGCACCTAAACCGTAATGATATCTTTGACGTCGACTATATACTACGGCAGCGCATTCGTATTTCAAATTCAACTTACTTGGACACTAAAGATAGCTGCCATCAGCAACACAGCGACCAAGACAACGCGAACCATTATATTACCTAAAACGAAATTAAATACCAGAACAATATAATTGGATATAATTATACGAGCAATGTTACATTTAAATCCACCATTTTTAACCGAGTTCAAAAAGGAGGTTTACGATTCGACGAAATATTTTTTTATGTATTCTAAATAATTGACATCTTTCAAAAATAACCTTAAGAAGTATTTAACTGGACACATTTTGTATATTTAAGATTATCGTAGTTTTTTGAAATATTTACTTACACACATGATCTCACTATTCTTACCACATAGTTTTAATATTGTTAGATTTGTTAGTAAAATTAGATTTTAAAGTTGTGTTTACCAAATTTATTGTACACTTTGCCACTATGTTGTTAAGATAATTATGTTAAATCCTACATTATGTTTATCTTCTACATTGTGCACATTTACAGACTTGTTACTGTTACTTACTTATTTTTCTAGTTATTTTTTTTTTCACTTTTTAGCTCGGTTGCCCTGAAAACCAGCGTCGTGTCATCTGAATTTGACACGACACATGCTGAGTGGCATCCATTTTGGTGTCCAAATCCTTACTGTTTATACTTGTATTTATTGTTCTGTATTGTATGGCACCAAATAAATCATTCTTATTCTTATAATTGGCCTTAACTTGGTCATAAACATTAGGCGGGTATATGTACATGTTTAGTTAGGTAGACATATCATTTATCCGTATTCTAGTCAGTATTGGTACTGACGTTGCCTACGTAGCGCGTAGCTGGAGGTTCAATCTCGGCCAGGGCATTATTTGTGTATGTATTTATCACAAATGGGTCAAACTCAAAATCATGTTATGAGTCTTTCCGGTGGACATTTTAAAAGTTAAGGACTATGAGAGTTAATTTCCTTATTAAACCCTTATTAAAGGCACTCATTTCCTATTGAACTGTATGATAATGAAGTCGGTTAAAAATCACGACTACACTCCTACCAGTTGCTTACTATTGGCCACAGGAAAGAGGGGCTCTACAGTTCAGCTGAACACGCACTTTTACTTTCCTGTGGTCAATAGTTAACAGCCGGTGTACAGGTAATAACGTTTTTTATCATATAATGCAATGAAAAAGGAGTACGTCTTGATGAAGATAAGGCTTTCATAACAAAAGCTTTATAGGCCTTAATTTTTAGATTGTCCACCGGAAAGACTCCGAACATGGGTTTGCGTTTGACCCAAATATCTGTTCCTTGGTCGTGGCTGTCTAAGTATTTAAGTATCTATCTATTATATATATCGTCGCTTGCTACCCACATCACAAGCCTTAATTGAGCTTACCGTAGTACTAGGTTGATTTGTGTAAGATGGCTCAAGATATTTACTATTTATTTATTTAATCTTTATTGCACAAAAGAAAACCTTAATGTACATAAGGCGAACTAAATGCCAAAAGGCATTCTCTACCAGTCAACCTTAAGGCAAAGCAGAGAAGTTTAAGCATTACGGCATACCTGCAGTGGTGCTTAAACGTTGTGCTCCTGAGTTGTGTCCTGTGTTAACGCGTCTCTTCGCTCTTTCCAGTATCAAACGGGAAGTTCCATCTTCGTGGAAGACGGCCCTTGTGCACCCTGTTCCAAAAAAGGGTGACAGATCGGATCCATCGAATTATAGGCCTATCGCTATCACCTCCCTTCTCTCTAAGGTCATGGAGCGTATAGTTAACGCTAAGCTCCTTGGTTACCTAGAAGAACACGATCTTATAAGCGACCGCCAGTATGGCTTTCGCCACGGTCGCTCTACCGGTGATCTTCTAGTGTACCTCACTCACCGCTGGGCATCAGCCATTGAGAGTCAAGGCGAGGCTTTGGCAGTCAGCCTAGATATAGCGAAGGCGTTCGATCGGGTCTGGCATAGGGGACTTTTGTCGAAGTTGCCATCTTATGGACTGCCCGAGGGATTATGCAGATGGATTGCTAGCTTTTTGTCCGGCAGACGCATTCGTGCCGTAGTAGACGGTAGCTGCTCTGATAGCATGGACATTAACGCTGGCGTCCCGCAAGGCTCTGTGCTATCCCCAACGCTGTTCCTTCTGCATATCAATGACATGTTGTCTATCGGCGACCTCCATTGCTATGCGGATGACAGTACTGGGGATACTTTTTACACAGGCCGTGCTAACATCCCTCGCTCTGTGGTACTGGAAAGTCGCGGAAAACTTGTGTCTGACATCGAGAACACTTTATCTAGAGTCTCGTTATGGGGTCGGGATAACCTAGTCAGGTTCAACCCCACAAAGACACAAGTTTGCGCATTTACCGCTAAAAAAAACCCCATTTACTGTGGCTCCAAAGTTCCAAGACACAGCTCTTACCATGTCAGGGAGTATTGGGATCCTCGGAGTCGACATTTCCAACGACGTCCAATTCCGATGTCACCTAGAGGGAAAAGCTACGCTGGCATCCAAAAAGCTCGGGGTGCTCAATAAAGCGAGGGAATACTTTACTCCGGGGCAAAGACTTCTGTTATATAAGTCGCAAGTCAGACCCCATATGAAGTATTGCTGTCACCTCTGGGCAGGAGCACCTGTATACCAGCTTGCACCCTTTGACTCGGTTCAGAGACGAGCTGTCCGAATAGTCGACGATCCCAGACTCACAGGCGGTATTGAACCCTTAAGTCGAAGGAGAGACTTCGCCTCCTTATGTGTGTTCTATCGTCTGTACAATGGGTTGTGCTCTGAAGAACTGTTCGACATGATGCCAACGTCCACTTTTCATCATCGCACCGCTCGCCACCGACTGGGCGCTCATCCTCACACCTTGCAACCTAAATGGTCGCGCACCGTGCGGTTTCAGAGGAACTTCCTCCCGCGGACGGTCCGTCTGTGGAATGAGCTCCCTGCCGAGGTTTTCCCGTTGGACTACAGTATGGGGTTCTTCAAAAGAGGAGTGTACAAGTTCTTATTGGGTCGGCAACGCACATGTAACACCCCTGGGGTTGCAAGCGCCCATAGGCTACGGTGACTGCTTTCCATCAGGCTGGCCGTATGCTTGTTTGCCGCCGACGTGGTATTAAAAAAATAAAAATAAAAAAAATAAAAATATTTAGGTATTTATCATTTCATTAATAGTGTCCGTTCCAAAAAAAAAGGTTACATGTTCTATCTCTACTGTTTTAAAAGGATAATATGGTAGATAATACCCTATTTATTTTGTGTCTGTATTTACAGGAACTTAATTCATACTTCTATGGAAATTAAGGCCCGCCCATTTTTTTTATAATTTCTATTCTTTTCACTAACATAATAAATAAATCAGACTAAAATAAAAATAAAAACCTGATGTTGTAGCTGAGCGGGCTTGCAGTAACAAAATGCCATCGATTTTAAAACTAGAGTTTATATACAAGGACACTAAAACATAATAGCGTATCAAATGCAATCCGTTTAATTTTATTGCATATATTATGTTAATTCAAGGTCTGTATGCGTATATGTTATCAAAGAGGTTAATAGAAAATAAGTAACTGAGCAGCTCTCAACAAAATTGTACATTCGGATCACGTTGATATACGTATTGATAAAAATTGGTAAGTTGGCAGAGCCAATGATGCTGCGCCATGGCATTTTCCAAAATATCCCAAAATAATTGTAGGTATGAAGCGTTCCTTTTTTGCTACCAAATATGCATAGGAATCTGGTAACATAAAAGGAACATTAAATATGGGACATTTCGGGAAATGTATGGATCTTACTCTGCATCATGGACTCGACCACTCTATACCATTTTTTTTCAAAATCGAAGACGTAATTTAAATGTACAAAGTTTTTGAGAATTGCTCACCTCGCGATTAGGGGATAAGTAGCAATGTACCTAGGAGAAGTTTCTTAAGTTGCGAAACTTCTATAGAGAATGTTGTCGGCAATTTAAATTTTACAAGCATTCTAATCATGCCAAAACCGTTGTTAGTACGGTCAAATCGTACATAATTTTACCCTAAACTCGCAAATCAAGTAGTATCGCTGCATTTTTGGTATGTTGTTTAGACACCATAGGACAGTATAAAACCATATTTTGCAAGCAAAAAAAAGTTGTGCTAGCTGGGTAGTACGTGAAAAACTGCGAAATTTACGACCATTTTTTAGTTTCTGATTTTTATTCAAAAAACCTTACGTTTTTTGATATCATATGTAAATAAACGTTTAAAGACTAATAAATTTGCAACAAGTTGAGCTAACATGCATTACCATAGGTCTTATAGTTTCAGAGATTCGAGACTTTAAAAAGTACCCCTTTTTGTAAACTAGATAAAATTTTGTGTTTTGCTAACGTTTTCGACTTAATATCGCCTCACCTAATTATACTACGAAAAACATGCAATAATGACCTTATAGCGCACTTAATATTCTTTAATTTAAGAGTAAAATTAGGTCAGTGAACCTTGTAGTTGAGAGTATAAACCCGAAATTCCAAAGGCAGGAGGCCCGCTATCTAAGTTTTTCATACAAATCGCAAGTCGAGTTGCGAAGCTGCAATTTTGGTATATTATAAAGGCCTTATAGATATATACGAAAATGCATATTAAAAGAAAAACAAAAAAATAATTTGGGCATAGGACGTAAAAAACGAAAAAAAATTCGCACTTTTTTTAGTTTTTGACGTTTAACTAAAAATCTATTATCTTTTTGATACTGATTGCTATAAAACTAAGAAAGTACATTACATTTGAAAGGATTTGAGCTACGTTGCATCACCGTAAGTTATATATATTTTGAGATACGACATTTCATAAAGTGCCCTTTTATCAAAACATAAACAAATTTTAGGTTACGTTAAAGCTATTCACTAAATATTGACAAAACGTTCGCGCTAAGAAAAAAAAGTAATTGTAGATAATAATTGAATTTGGAACAAATTGAGCCGATAACAATTACTGTAAGTCTTATAGTTGGGGGTATACGAGGCTTCAAAACATGCATTTATTTTCTTAACTTAATGAAGGGCACATTTTGAAATGTCGTATCTCTAAATTTATATAATTTAGGGTAATGCAAGGTAGCTCAAATCCTTTCAAATTTAATATTCTTTCATAGTTTTATAGCAATTAGTATCAAAAAGTTATAGTTTTTTAGTTAAACGTCAAAAACTAAAAAAAGTCCGATTTTTTTTCAGTTTTTTACGTCCTATACCTAAATCCTTTTTTTTGCTTTCTTGTAATATGCATTTTCGTACATCCCTATAGAGCCTTTATAATATATGTTGGAGACATGCTTCAGTTGGCGCAGACATGTACGACATGTCGAGTCGTCGAACGTCTGAATAGTCTTATTTACAATAAGAATAGTGTTATTTGCAATGTTTACATTTAATTTGTTAAGAGTGATAAAATCTAGAAAACGATAAGCAATGTTTTGCTTGAGATGTTCTTTGCTTGGTCCATGCAGGTAGACATTAAACGTCATGTTGGGATCTACCCGCCTATGAAGGAGTAGTTTGTGAGCGCACGGTATAAAAGGTCACTAGCGCAGTGTTCAGGGATTCATTCTTGATTTAGACTTGGAATAAAGCATTCCATTCCAGGGTTGAGTAAATGATGCATGGACGCAAGCTTATAACTCTCCAGTCGTTTTCTATCAGTATAGTTTAAAGTGTTGTCTTGTTTTAAGTGTGTACTTGTTGTGATTATTTAAAGTTTGGAAAATGTACGACCGTCTGAGTTTCTTGCTGGTTCTTCTCACGACAGAGGTTTATCATTTGTGAACCAGTATAATAAAAGATTGTAATTTACCTTGTGTTTAATTATGTGCGTCCATGCATAGTATACACCTTTGTAAGTAGGTACGATGAGTAGCTTTTAGTAGGAATTAAATATTCGGCCCCCCGTTCTCGGCTGTCCCTCCGACATATACAAAAATTGCAGCTTTGCAACACGACTTGCCATTTGTATGAAAAACTTTGATAGCGGACCTCCTGCTTTTTGAATTTCGCGTTTTTAGTTTCAATTACAAAGTTTACTGACCCGATTTTACCCTTAAATTAAAGAATATTAATTGCGCTATAAGATAATTATTTCATGTTTTTCGTAGCATAATTAGGTAAGGCGATATTAAACCAAAAACGTTAGCAAAACTCAACATTTTATCTAGTTTACAAAACAGGGTACTATTTGAAGTCTCGAATCTCTGAAACTATAAGACCTACGGTAATGCATGTTATTTCATCTTGTTACAAATTCATTCATCTTTAAACGTTACCTGAAACGTATTGTCAAAAAACGTAAGGCTTTTCTTATAAAAATCAGAAACTAAAAATAGACAATAAATTTCACAGTTTTTCACGTATAACGCAGCTAGCACAACTTTTGTTTGCTTGCAAAAAGTGGTTTTATACTGCCCTATGGTGTCTAAATAACATACCAAAAATGCAGCTTTACTACATGTTTTGCGAGTTTAATGTACGATTTGACCGGACTATGTATATACATGCCTTTTAAAGTATATTTTAATAATAATATCTAATAATAATATCTTGGGACATCTTACACAAATCAACCTAGTCCCACGGTAAGCTCAATTAAGGCTTGTGTTGTGGGTACCAGGCGACGATATATATAATAAATAGATACGTATAGATACTTAGATACATACACAGCCATGACCAAGGAACAAACATTTGTGATAAATAAATACACAAAGAATGCCCTCGCCGGGATTCGAACCCGGAACCTCCAGCTTCGTAGGCAGGGTTACTACCAACTAGGCTACAGAGGCTGACAACCTTACTGCTTACTGGCTGGCTGGTTTACGCCTTGTTTATTCAATTGTGAAATACAATAATCATAAAAACAATTTTTTATAAATTTTCATGGAAACATCCTCAATGAGAACTTACTCTTAAATTCTCATGAAAATTCTGAGAAATTTCCGAGTACATTCCCGCAATTTTTAGAATGTTCTGCAAATTATACATTGCTAGGGATAAGGGTTCAATCAGAAAATCAGGATTTACAGCCTTTAGCCCTGCTTATGTTGGAGAGACGTGAACTTAATTGATATGTATGACCCTTTTACGCCTATCGTAATTAAGTTATTGCTTCCTTAACTTAACCTTTAGTGGCTTAACCTAACACAAGTTAACCTTCTAACCTAATAGTGACTAGACACGTCGAGTTTAGTTGTGTTTAGTTTAGAGGCAAGAGAATCACATGTTGCATATCTTTTAAAAAATCGGCCAAGAGCATGTCGAGCCATGCTCAGTGTAGGGTTCCGTATTTATTCAGAAACGGTTGGGCCGATTACATTAGAAATAGTTTTATATAAAGGTATTTTACAAGCCCACTATGCATGATTTTTTTTTTCATATTTTTTTGACCCACGTATCAAAAGTTAGAGCGGCGGGACACATTTTTTTAATTTTATTGCGGTTAACTCGGAAAATATTGACTTTATAAAAAAACTTTCTTTCGGGACCCTTATTCTTTTTAAAAAAACATGGGGGGGGCGACATCGCAATAGGCTGTTAAATTGATTTGTATCTGTGATGTTATGAAACCCTACATAATAGAACACGAATAAAAAATAAACAAATAATTACACGTTTTTGTAACCCACGAGGAATACAATATTCAATTTTAATCCATGAATAATCAATTTTACGAAATTGTAATTAGGTACATGTGTTACGAACACTTAACATTGAATACTTAGACAAGTTTCAATTAAGTATGGTTAAATCTTATTAAGAAAACATCGTCCAAATCATGTCAACACTTCTGCAATTATTGTTTAATTCTGGTTCTTACTATTTATCTGAAATATCTATATTTATATTCTTCGGGATTTAGAAAACCGCTAACGATTGTATAATATGATGACTTGGGTTGGGATTTTTTGGGCTGAAAGGTTAATTATGAACTAAAACTCATCAGACGCGAAAGCTGAATACGTGGGTTCAATCCCCACCTCGAGTGATCTTGATCTTTTTCTTTGGTATATAACATCGAATCTAATATTTATAATTATAAAATATTACTCTTTTTTTATTATATTCCAAGTATAATCAACAAGAATAATAAATATAGTAATACGTTTAATGTACATAGATTAAATCTAACTAATCTACTTAACCTAACCTATATCTAACATTGGCCCTTGTGGCATTGTACCGAGCATGCTGGCGGCATTTCCTCGCTGTATCGCAATACTGATGCGTTGTGCGAGGAAGTCGCCAGCTCTTCGGTCTTTAGTTACGTCAACCAGACGTTTCGCGATCTCAGCAAACAAATTGCGTGCGCTGGGGCCCCATGAACCTAAAGTTTGCAAGTAAACGGTAAGTACAAAATCGTACTCTTTGCCGAGGCCCTTATATTTATTACGTTTTAAAAATTCGGCATTTTCAGCCGCAGCGGCCGCCTTAAACGTAATTCGTTGAAGATGGGACGGTGCCAGGGTGTCTACGCAAGTAGCATCCCATACCAACATCCGTCCCAAGCTCCAATGAGGAACCTCCAATAAAATACTTAATTAATAATTGATTTAAGATAGTCTTCTCTTTAAGATAATACATGTTTTCGAGTCATCAAGTGAATTTTAGTCGTCCAGGGTATGTACCTACTACTAACACTCAGTCGCGAACAAAGCTTCTTTGTCACACTAATTATAACGAGTGACAGGGAGAAAATTACGATATCTACTCTATTGAGCGTTAGCGATTCGCATCTTGGCTACGCACTTAGTGGCTGTACCATGAGTAGGAAAGTAAAGGATACGTTATTAGGCTTTACTCGATACGTAAAGCAGGCCATCGCTCTCGCACTAATATAATAATATTATTGGAGCGAGCGCGATGGCTTGTTTTAGGGTGCGGCTCCACTGACGCGGAGCGGAGCGGTGCTGTGCAGAATTGACCAATTACATTCTTCAAATTCGAATTCGGAACACTGTGATGCGGTCTCATTGGCCGAGCTCCCTCCGCGTCAGTGGAGCCGCACCCTCACGTATCAAGTAAAACCTAGCGTTACCAATACTTGCAAAGTTATGGTACGGCTACTGGCACTAATAACTAAGGATGAACAATATTGCTTTGCTCTTCCGCGATACAGAATGTGTAGCTAATTAGTGTAACCCGCTATAATTACTTGCGTATTTTTTGCATGCAATTAATTTTCCCACCCTCCCGCCGCAAAAATAAATACGCAAATAACTATAACAAACCACCACCAATAACACTATACTCGACACGTGTTTCGCCTCTCTACGAGGCATCATCCGGAGTTGACGATGTTGTCGGTCTGGTGTCCGGCAACAGAATGAGCTGTCCTGTCTGGTCGGCCATATTTATAACCTCACCCTGACCCCGCCCCCTACCCCCTTCTCCCCCCCCTGGCAACGGAAAAAATTCGTAATAACGGCGATGACGCAACATTCAGCTGCTCGTTAATAATTACACCTCTACCGTTGTACCTAACTATTTCCAATTGTTCCAGAACGTTCAAACGTAAACCTTTATCACAAACGTGCAGAACATTAAAAGAGTGGTCCTCAGATAAACTATGGCCACTCTCTATCAAATGCTTCGCGAAATTTGAACGTTCTGGATGGTTATGCCTATAAGATGTAACATGCTCCTTATACCTTGTGTTAAAATTACGGCCCGTTTGCCCCACGTACACCTTATTACAATCATCACAAGTTAGCTTATACACACCAGACTTCTTGCCCGTCTCAATTTGATCTTTGCCGTTACAAAGTTTTGAATGTAACGTATTGTTTGTCTTAAAAGCAACATTAATATTATTAGACTTCAAAACTTTGTAAATATCATCTGATAGTTTGCCAACATACGTAATGCTTGCCTGAAATTTCTTGGTGGGTTCAGACGGCCGTGCAGCATACAACATATTATTGATCATGCCATTCTGTTTCTTTCTGATTATACCATCCACAACTGACTTATTGTAGCCGTTAGAAACCGCCAAGTGATAGATGTTATTCAATTCTAGCCGATAATGGTCATCAGAAAGAGGCACAGTCAACAATCTATGCACATAACAATGAAAAGCCGCTAACTTATGTTGCCACGGATGTATAGAAGAAGCTGGTATAACTGCGTCAGTCTGTGTAGGCTTACGGAAAATTCGGAAATCGTGTCTGTTATTAACCCTTGTGATCGTCAAGTCCAGAAAATTAAGTGAATTGTCTTGCTCTAATTCTTTCTTAAACTTAATTTTCGGGTGCTTGTTATTAACCTCAGTAAAAAATGCATCCAGCTGTGTCACACTGCCCGTCCAACAAATAATTAAATCATCCACGTACCTAAAATAATACAAAATATCCCTATTACCTACAATATGCTGGTTTTCAAAGTCATCCATAAAAATATCAGCCATTAAAGGACTCAATGGTGAACCCATAGCCAAACCATCATTTTGCAGGTAATACTGACCCCCAAATCTAAAATAATTTTGTTTCATACAAATAGCAGTGAGTTGCAATAATTCATCCACCTCTCCCGGATGCAGCCGCTGTCTTTCAAACATACCACGAAGGATGTCCAATGTTTCGACATACGGTACATTTGTAAATAAACTGTCTACATCCAACGAAAGAAGGATAGCATTCTCAGGCAAGTTAATACCCTTGATCCTCTCTACTAGATCTAAACTATTCTTTAAACAAAACTTAGGCCGAAATTGGGATTTATCTCTAATAATGCAATTCAATCTCTTTGCTAAATTATAAGTTGGTGCACCCAAGTATGACACCACTGGACGAATCGGAATATTGTCTTTATGAATCTTTGGAAGACCATAAAGAACAGGAGCTCGTGGATTCATGGGGATAACCATATTCTTCTCATGCTCGGTTTCAAAGACAAACGAAGAATCCTTAACCGCATGCCTAAGATCTTTCTGGAACGCTGGAGTTGGGTCTTTCCGTAAGATAGAAAAGCCATCACCTTGGATAATATCTAATACTTTCTGATTGTATTGACCCCGTTCCATGATCACAATGCAATTGCCTTTGACTGCCTTTGAAACCACTAGATCATTATCTTGCACCTTTTGTTGTATAGATCTTAATAACAACATATTAGATCGTACCCCCGCATCCTCTAGTAGACCAGCACCTTTAATAACATTAGCTACCATGGTTTTTGTGTCTACCTCACCACGCCCCCGAACAATAGCAACCTCGGCATCCACAGCCAAATTTTCAAGAACTCCCTGTTTTAGCTTAGGCTGGAAGTTATATTTCAATCCCTTCTCCAAAAGACCTACTTCATTTCCCGAAAATTCGACTGTAGTGAGGTTCTTCATGCGAGGGTGGAATTGGTGATGAGTTGGTGGTACTATTTCACCTCTGCCTAAGGAAGAATTAGAAGCTGCAGTTAATCTGTGCAATTTGTTAAGCTGTGCAATATACATCACGTGAGCAAGTTCTGACGCGAAGTATCTGGCCTTTTGGTCAAGAATATCAAACTCGAGATTATGCAGCTTAAATGAAAGTTCGGAATATAGAACCTTAAGATGCATTTTTAAATTGTCTCTAACTGTAAACCAATGGCGAGATTCTTCGTTGAGCCAGACCTTTTGAGCCTTATTAATTGCCAACCTTGCCGACCTGCTAGTACTACTACAACGGAAATGGATGTAATTAGGTACAACATTCAGCTGCTTACATCGCTGGTTAAACCAAACATTCTGGACAGCTGCACGATGCTGTTTCGTTAATTTGACATAAAGTCGTGCCTGCTCAGCCACGCTAGCTGTTTTTAAGTAATTAATTGAATCAGGCGTTACTTTGCGGAAGTCCATATTCAAGGATGAACAATATTGCTTTGCTCTTCCGCGATACAGAATGTGTAGCTAATTAGTGTAACCCGCTATAATTACTTGCGTATTTTTTGCATGCAATTAATTTTCCCACCCTCCCGCCGCAAAAATAAATACGCAAATAACTATAACAAACCACCACCAATAACACTATACTCGACACGTGTTTCGCCTCTCTACGAGGCATCATCAGGAGTTGACGATGTTGTCGGTCTGGTGTCCGGCAACAGAATGAGCTGTCCTGTCTGGTCGGCCATATTTATAACCTCACCCTGACCCCGCCCCCTACCCCCTTCTCCCCCCCTGGCAACGGAAAAAATTCGTAATAACGGCGATGACGCAACATTCAGCTGCTCGTTAATAATTACACCTCTACCGTTGTACCTAACTATTTCCAATTGTTCCAGAACGTTCAAACGTAAACCTTTATCACAAACGTGCAGAACATTAAAAGAGTGGTCCTCAGATAAACTATGGCCACTCTCTATCAAATGCTTCGCGAAATTTGAACGTTCTGGATGGTTATGCCTATAAGATGTAACATGCTCCTTATACCTTGTGTTAAAATTACGGCCCGTTTGCCCCACGTACACCTTATTACAATCATCACAAGTTAGCTTATACACACCAGACTTCTTGCCCGTCTCAATTTGATCTTTGCCGTTACAAAGTTTTGAATGTAACGTATTGTTTGTCTTAAAAGCAACATTAATATTATTAGACTTCAAAACTTTGTAAATATCATCTGATAGTTTGCCAACATACGTAATGCTTGCCTGAAATTTCTTGGTGGGTTCAGACGGCCGTGCAGCATACAACATATTATTGATCATGCCATTCTGTTTCTTTCTGATTATACCATCCACAACTGACTTATTGTAGCCGTTAGAAACCGCCAAGTGATAGATGTTATTCAATTCTAGCCGATAATGGTCATCAGAAAGAGGCACAGTCAACAATCTATGCACATAACAATGAAAAGCCGCTAACTTATGTTGCCACGGATGTATAGAAGAAGCTGGTATAACTGCGTCAGTCTGTGTAGGCTTACGGAAAATTCGGAAATCGTGTCTGTTATTAACCCTTGTGATCGTCAAGTCCAGAAAATTAAGTGAATTGTCTTGCTCTAATTCTTTCTTAAACTTAATTTTCGGGTGCTTGTTATTAACCTCAGTAAAAAATGCATCCAGCTGTGTCACACTGCCCGTCCAACAAATAATTAAATCATCCACGTACCTAAAATAATACAAAATATCCCTATTACCTACAATATGCTGGTTTTCAAAGTCATCCATAAAAATATCAGCCATTAAAGGACTCAATGGTGAACCCATAGCCAAACCATCATTTTGCAGGTAATACTGACCCCCAAATCTAAAATAATTTTGTTTCATACAAATAGCAGTGAGTTGCAATAATTCATCCACCTCTCCCGGATGCAGCCGCTGTCTTTCAAACATACCACGAAGGATGTCCAATGTTTCGACATACGGTACATTTGTAAATAAACTGTCTACATCCAACGAAAGAAGGATAGCATTCTCAGGCAAGTTAATACCCTTGATCCTCTCTACTAGATCTAAACTATTCTTTAAACAAAACTTAGGCCGAAATTGGGATTTATCTCTAATAATGCAATTCAATCTCTTTGCTAAATTATAAGTTGGTGCACCCAAGTATGACACCACTGGACGAATCGGAATATTGTCTTTATGAATCTTTGGAAGACCATAAAGAACAGGAGCTCGTGGATTCATGGGGATAACCATATTCTTCTCATGCTCGGTTTCAAAGACAAACGAAGAATCCTTAACCGCATGCCTAAGATCTTTCTGGAACGCTAGAGTTGGGTCTTTCCGTAAGATAGAAAAGCCATCACCTTGGATAATATCTAATACTTTCTGATTGTATTGACCCCGTTCCATGATCACAATGCAATTGCCTTTGTCTGCCTTTGAAACCACTAGATCATTATCTTGCACCTTTTGTTGTATAGATCTTAATAACAACATATTAGATCGTACCCCCGCATCCTCTAGTAGACCAGCACCTTTAATAACATTAGCTACCATGGTTTTTGTGTCTACCTCACCACGCCCCCGAACAATAGCAACCTCGGCATCCACAGCCAAATTTTCAAGAACTCCCTGTTTTAGCTTAGGCTGGAAGTTATATTTCAATCCCTTCTCCAAAAGACCTACTTCATTTCCCGAAAATTCGACTGTAGTGAGGTTCTTCATGCGAGGGTGGAATTGGTGATGAGTTGGTGGTACTATTTCACCTCTGCCTAAGGAAGAATTAGAAGCTGCAGTTAATCTGTGCAATTTGTTAAGCTGTGCAATATACATCACGTGAGCAAGTTCTGACGCGAAGTATCTGGCCTTTTGGTCAAGAATATCAAACTCGAGATTATGCAGCTTAAATGAAAGTTCGGAATATAGAACCTTAAGATGCATTTTTAAATTGTCTCTAACTGTAAACCAATGGCGAGATTCTTCGTTGAGCCAGACCTTTTGAGCCTTATTAATTGCCAACCTTGCCGACCTGCTAGTACTACTACAACGGAAATGGATGTAATTAGGTACAACATTCAGCTGCTTACATCGCTGGTTAAACCAAACATTCTGGACAGCTGCACGATGCTGTTTCGTTAATTTGACATAAAGTCGTGCCTGCTCAGCCACGCTAGCTGTTTTTAAGTAATTAATTGAATCAGGCGTTACTTTGCGGAAGTCCATATTCAAGGATGAACAATATTGCTTTGCTCTTCCGCGATACAGAATGTGTAGCTAATTAGTGTAACCCTCTATAATTACTTGCGTATTTTTTGCATGCAATTAATTTTCCCACCCTCCCGCCGCAAAAATAAATACGCAAATAACTATAACAAACCACCACCAATAACACTATACTCGACACGTGTTTCGCCTCTCTACGAGGCATCATCAGGAGTTGACGATGTTGTCGGTCTGGTGTCCGGCAACAGAATGAGCTGTCCTGTCTGGTCGGCCATATTTATAACCTCACCCTGACCCATAAGCCACCCTCAACATAAGTTAGCGGCTTTTCATTGTTATGTGCATAGATTGTTGACTGTGCCTCTTTCTGATGACCATTATCGGCTAGAATTGAATAACATCTATCACTTGGCGGTTTCTAACGGCTACAATAAGTCAGTTGTGGATGGTATAATCAGAAAGAAACAGAATGGCATGATCAATAATATGTTGTATGCTGCACGGCCGTCTGAACCCACCAAGAAATTTCAGGCAAGCATTACGTATGTTGGCAAACTATCAGATGATATTTACAAAGTTTTGAAGTCTAATAATATTAATGTTGCTTTTAAGACAAACAATACGTTACATTCAAAACTTTGTAACGGCAAAGATCAAATTGAGACGGGCAAGAAGTCTGGTGTGTATAAGCTAACTTGTGATGATTGTAATAAGGTGTACGTGGGGCAAACGGGCCGTAATTTTAACACAAGGTATAAGGAGCATGTTACATCTTATAGGCATAACCATCCAGAACGTTCAAATTTCGCGAAGCATTTGATAGAGAGTGGCCATAGTTTATCTGAGGACCACTCTTTTAATGTTCTGCACGTTTGTGATAAAGGTTTACGTTTGAACGTTCTGGAACAATTGGAAATAGTTAGGTACAACGGTAGAGGTGTAATTATTAACGAGCAGCTGAATGTTGCGTCATCGCCGTTATTACGAATTTTTTCCGTTGCCAGGGGGGGAGAAGGGGGTAGGGGGCGGGGTCAGGGTGAGGTTATAAATATGGCCGACCAGACAGGACAGCTCATTCTGTTGCCGGACACCAGACCGACAACATCGTCAACTCCTGATGATGCCTCGTAGAGAGGCGAAACACGTGTCGAGTATAGTGTTATTGGTGGTGGTTTGTTATAGTTATTTGCGTATTTATTTTTGCGGCGGGAGGGTGGGAAAATTAATTGCATGCAAAAAATACGCAAGTAATTATAGCGGGTTACACTAATTAGCTACACATTCTGTATCGCGGAAGAGCAAAGCAATATTGTTCATCCTTGAATATGGACTTCCGCAAAGTAACGCCTGATTCAATTAATTACTTAAAAACAGCTAGCGTGGCTGAGCAGGCACGACTTTATGTCAAATTAACGAAACAGCATCGTGCAGCTGTCCAGAATGTTTGGTTTAACCAGCGATGTAAGCAGCTGAATGTTGTACCTAATTACATCCATTTCCGTTGTAGTAGTACTAGCAGGTCGGCAAGGTTGGCAATTAATAAGGCTCAAAAGGTCTGGCTCAACGAAGAATCTCGCCATTGGTTTACAGTTAGAGACAATTTAAAAATGCATCTTAAGGTTCTATATTCCGAACTTTCATTTAAGCTGCATAATCTCGAGTTTGATATTCTTGACCAAAAGGCCAGATACTTCGCGTCAGAACTTGCTCACGTGATGTATATTGCACAGCTTAACAAATTGCACAGATTAACTGCAGCTTCTAATTCTTCCTTAGGCAGAGGTGAAATAGTACCACCAACTCATCACCAATTCCACCCTCGCATGAAGAACCTCACTACAGTCGAATTTTCGGGAAATGAAGTAGGTCTTTTGGAGAAGGGATTGAAATATAACTTCCAGCCTAAGCTAAAACAGGGAGTTCTTGAAAATTTGGCTGTGGATGCCGAGGTTGCTATTGTTCGGGGGCGTGGTGAGGTAGACACAAAAACCATGGTAGCTAATGTTATTAAAGGTGCTGGTCTACTAGAGGATGCGGGGGTACGATCTAATATGTTGTTATTAAGATCTATACAACAAAAGGTGCAAGATAATGATCTAGTGGTTTCAAAGGCAGACAAAGGCAATTGCATTGTGATCATGGAACGGGGTCAATACAATCAGAAAGTATTAGATATTATCCAAGGTGATGGCTTTTCTATCTTACGGAAAGACCCAACTCCAGCGTTCCAGAAAGATCTTAGGCATGCGGTTAAGGATTCTTCGTTTGTCTTTGAAACCGAGCATGAGAAGAATATGGTTATCCCCATGAATCCACGAGCTCCTGTTCTTTATGGTCTTCCAAAGATTCATAAAGACAATATTCCGATTCGTCCAGTGGTGTCATACTTGGGTGCACCAACTTATAATTTAGCAAAGAGATTGAATTGCATTATTAGAGATAAATCCCAATTTCGGCCTAAGTTTTGTTTAAAGAATAGTTTAGATCTAGTAGACAGGATCAAGGGTATTAACTTGCCTGAGAATGCTATCCTTCTTTCGTTGGATGTAGACAGTTTATTTACAAATGTACCGTATGTCGAAACATTGGACATCCTTCGTGGTATGTTTGAAAGACAGCGGCTGCATCCGGGAGAGGTGGATGAATTATTGCAACTCACTGCTATTTGTATGAAACAAAATTATTTTAGATTTGGGGGTCAGTATTACCTGCAAAATGATGGTTTGGCTATGGGTTCACCATTGAGTCCTTTAATGGCTGATATTTTTATGGATGACTTTGAAAACCAGCATATTGTAGGTAATAGGGATATTTTGTATTATTTTAGGTACGTGGATGATTTAATTATTTGTTGGACGGGCAGTGTGACACAGCTGGATGCATTTTTTACTGAGGTTAATAACAAGCACCCGAAAATTAAGTTTAAGAAAGAATTAGAGCAAGACAATTCACTTAATTTTCTGGACTTGACGATCACAAGGGTTAATAACAGACACGATTTCCGAATTTTCCGTAAGCCTACACAGACTGACGCAGTTATACCAGCTTCTTCTATACATCCGTGGCAACATAAGTTAGCGGCTTTTCATTGTTATGTGCATAGATTGTTGACTGTGCCTCTTTCTGATGACCATTATCGGCTAGAATTGAATAACATCTATCACTTGGCGGTTTCTAACGGCTACAATAAGTCAGTTGTGGATGGTATAATCAGAAAGAAACAGAATGGCATGATCAATAATATGTTGTATGCTGCACGGCCGTCTGAACCCACCAAGAAATTTCAGGCAAGCATTACGTATGTTGGCAAACTATCAGATGATATTTACAAAGTTTTGAAGTCTAATAATATTAATGTTGCTTTTAAGACAAACAATACGTTACATTCAAAACTTTGTAACGGCAAAGATCAAATTGAGACGGGCAAGAAGTCTGGTGTGTATAAGCTAACTTGTGATGATTGTAATAAGGTGTACGTGGGGCAAACGGGCCGTAATTTTAACACAAGGTATAAGGAGCATGTTACATCTTATAGGCATAACCATCCAGAACGTTCAAATTTCGCGAAGCATTTGATAGAGAGTGGCCATAGTTTATCTGAGGACCACTCTTTTAATGTTCTGCACGTTTGTGATAAAGGTTTACGTTTGAACGTTCTGGAACAATTGGAAATAGTTAGGTACAACGGTAGAGGTGTAATTATTAACGAGCAGCTGAATGTTGCGTCATCGCCGTTATTACGAATTTTTTCCGTTGCCAGGGGGGGAGAAGGGGGTAGGGGGCGGGGTCAGGGTGAGGTTATAAATATGGCCGACCAGACAGGACAGCTCATTCTGTTGCCGGACACCAGACCGACAACATCGTCAACTCCTGATGATGCCTCGTAGAGAGGCGAAACACGTGTCGAGTATAGTGTTATTGGTGGTGGTTTGTTATAGTTATTTGCGTATTTATTTTTGCGGCGGGAGGGTGGGAAAATTAATTGCATGCAAAAAATACGCAAGTAATTATAGCGGGTTACACTAATTAGCTACACATTCTGTATCGTGGAAGAGCAAAGCAATATTGTTCATCCTTGAATATGGACTTCCGCAAAGTAACGCCTGATTCAATTAATTACTTAAAAACAGCTAGCGTGGCTGAGCAGGCACGACTTTATGTCAAATTAACGAAACAGCATCGTGCAGCTGTCCAGAATGTTTGGTTTAACCAGCGATGTAAGCAGCTGAATGTTGTACCTAATTACATCCATTTCCGTTGTAGTAGTACTAGCAGGTCGGCAAGGTTGGCAATTAATAAGGCTCAAAAGGTCTGGCTCAACGAAGAATCTCGCCATTGGTTTACAGTTAGAGACAATTTAAAAATGCATCTTAAGGTTCTATATTCCGAACTTTCATTTAAGCTGCATAATCTCGAGT
Organism: Thaumatotibia leucotreta; assembly: GCA_025490895.1. NCBI lineage: Eukaryota > Metazoa > Arthropoda > Insecta > Lepidoptera > Tortricidae > Thaumatotibia > Thaumatotibia leucotreta. The sequence continues at coordinate 38,363 of JALPQI010006217.1, forward strand.
TTGATATTCTTGACCAAAAGGCCAGATACTTCGCGTCAGAACTTGCTCACGTGATGTATATTGCACAGCTTAACAAATTGCACAGATTAACTGCAGCTTCTAATTCTTCCTTAGGCAGAGGTGAAATAGTACCACCAACTCATCACCAATTCCACCCTCGCATGAAGAACCTCACTACAGTCGAATTTTCGGGAAATGAAGTAGGTCTTTTGGAGAAGGGATTGAAATATAACTTCCAGCCTAAGCTAAAACAGGGAGTTCTTGAAAATTTGGCTGTGGATGCCGAGGTTGCTATTGTTCGGGGGCGTGGTGAGGTAGACACAAAAACCATGGTAGCTAATGTTATTAAAGGTGCTGGTCTACTAGAGGATGCGGGGGTACGATCTAATATGTTGTTATTAAGATCTATACAACAAAAGGTGCAAGATAATGATCTAGTGGTTTCAAAGGCAGACAAAGGCAATTGCATTGTGATCATGGAACGGGGTCAATACAATCAGAAAGTATTAGATATTATCCAAGGTGATGGCTTTTCTATCTTACGGAAAGACCCAACTCCAGCGTTCCAGAAAGATCTTAGGCATGCGGTTAAGGATTCTTCGTTTGTCTTTGAAACCGAGCATGAGAAGAATATGGTTATCCCCATGAATCCACGAGCTCCTGTTCTTTATGGTCTTCCAAAGATTCATAAAGACAATATTCCGATTCGTCCAGTGGTGTCATACTTGGGTGCACCAACTTATAATTTAGCAAAGAGATTGAATTGCATTATTAGAGATAAATCCCAATTTCGGCCTAAGTTTTGTTTAAAGAATAGTTTAGATCTAGTAGAGAGGATCAAGGGTATTAACTTGCCTGAGAATGCTATCCTTCTTTCGTTGGATGTAGACAGTTTATTTACAAATGTACCGTATGTCGAAACATTGGACATCCTTCGTGGTATGTTTGAAAGACAGCGGCTGCATCCGGGAGAGGTGGATGAATTATTGCAACTCACTGCTATTTGTATGAAACAAAATTATTTTAGATTTGGGGGTCAGTATTACCTGCAAAATGATGGTTTGGCTATGGGTTCACCATTGAGTCCTTTAATGGCTGATATTTTTATGGATGACTTTGAAAACCAGCATATTGTAGGTAATAGGGATATTTTGTATTATTTTAGGTACGTGGATGATTTAATTATTTGTTGGACGGGCAGTGTGACACAGCTGGATGCATTTTTTACTGAGGTTAATAACAAGCACCCGAAAATTAAGTTTAAGAAAGAATTAGAGCAAGACAATTCACTTAATTTTCTGGACTTGACGATCACAAGGGTTAATAACAGACACGATTTCCGAATTTTCCGTAAGCCTACACAGACTGACGCAGTTATACCAGCTTCTTCTATACATCCGTGGCAACATAAGTTAGCGGCTTTTCATTGTTATGTGCATAGATTGTTGACTGTGCCTCTTTCTGATGACCATTATCGGCTAGAATTGAATAACATCTATCACTTGGCGGTTTCTAACGGCTACAATAAGTCAGTTGTGGATGGTATAATCAGAAAGAAACAGAATGGCATGATCAATAATATGTTGTATGCTGCACGGCCGTCTGAACCCACCAAGAAATTTCAGGCAAGCATTACGTATGTTGGCAAACTATCAGATGATATTTACAAAGTTTTGAAGTCTAATAATATTAATGTTGCTTTTAAGACAAACAATACGTTACATTCAAAACTTTGTAACGGCAAAGATCAAATTGAGACGGGCAAGAAGTCTGGTGTGTATAAGCTAACTTGTGATGATTGTAATAAGGTGTACGTGGGGCAAACGGGCCGTAATTTTAACACAAGGTATAAGGAGCATGTTACATCTTATAGGCATAACCATCCAGAACGTTCAAATTTCGCGAAGCATTTGATAGAGAGTGGCCATAGTTTATCTGAGGACCACTCTTTTAATGTTCTGCACGTTTGTGATAAAGGTTTACGTTTGAACGTTCTGGAACAATTGGAAATAGTTAGGTACAACGGTAGAGGTGTAATTATTAACGAGCAGCTGAATGTTGCGTCATCGCCGTTATTACGAATTTTTTCCGTTGCCAGGGGGGGAGAAGGGGGGTAGGGGGCGGGGTCAGGGTGAGGTTATAAATATGGCCGACCAGACAGGACAGCTCATTCTGTTGCCGGACACCAGACCGACAACATCGTCAACTCCTGATGATGCCTCGTAGAGAGGCGAAACACGTGTCGAGTATAGTGTTATTGGTGGTGGTTTGTTATAGTTATTTGCGTATTTATTTTTGCGGCGGGAGGGTGGGAAAATTAATTGCATGCAAAAAATACGCAAGTAATTATAGCGGGTTACACTAATTAGCTACACATTCTGTATCGCGGAAGAGCAAAGCAATATTGTTCATCCTTGAATATGGACTTCCGCAAAGTAACGCCTGATTCAATTAATCACTAATAACTAGTAATACATATCATTGTTGTATGCAGTGTATGCACCGTATCGATGAAAAGAAGAAATACGTGAAATGTATAAAATATAAAACTTTAGATTTTTTTATAGGTCGTATCGTATCCGATATGGTTGTTTTGTCACTGATAGAGCCACGAGCTTTTGCGCTAAAAAGGCGGATTATTTACGTTTCTGTCACTCGAGTCTCCGGACGAGGCTATATAATAAGAGAAAATATATAAATTATTTAATACTTAGTATTAAATTAGGTATCTACTTTTGCACCTATACTACAAACCTACTTAGAAAAAGTCATCTGTATAAAAATATCATATGACAATGTTACACAAATCGACATAGTCTCACGGTAAGCTCGGTTCGAAAATTGATATATTTTTTAATGTTACTAAATAACTGTCGTTGTTACTAAATAAGCCAACTATATAAGAATGAATAAGGTATAGGAATCCCACGCGCCGTAATCACGGAGTAAGCACGGAGGGTCGCAGGCAACAGCTAGTCAACGAAAAAATAGCTAATTAGTAATTGATTGTCAAAGCCTGTCTAATGAAATTGGCTGACTGCATTAAATTAGCTGCGCTTTAGTGTTCACTCTGCAGGTTGTATAAAACAGGTACCTATTGTTGTGACATTTTGAAAAGTAGCGGTCATAACCTCTTATTTCCTCCGCTATAAACACAGGTTTGTCATCGTAATACCTACTTACTTTCTATATTTTTTGAACGATTATTGTACAGATATACACGGTGCTCGTGAGCATTCCGAAAGATATTAATGCTGAATTAAAATTTCCATAGCTAACGTTTAATTACAAAAAAACTTTCGTTAAATTAAACTGTACGTGTAAACCATTATTTGAAATAACAAAAGTTTTAATCCTACGAGTATCAGCTGTCATGCTACAAGTTTGTTCGAAATTATTTTAGTGAATAATAATTATAATAGTTTACAAAACTAAAAACCCTTTCATTTTGTACCCATATCATGGGGTGGATTTCAAAAAGCCAGTCCGCCATCTTGGAGAAGCCACCATATTGGAATTGTAATGACGTTTCTTAGCTAGTCATGTATTGTCATCAGAACTCAGAGCGTGTGTAAAATGTCATCTTAATCGAAGACCGAGAAGTGGGATCAATTAAGATTCCAAGATTTTCTTACAATTAGTGCTTTTTAACACGCTTTTATAATAAATTAGCTCCAAGTATAGTGCGGTGAAGAATCATGAATTTATAACGTAAATTGTTTTGTTTCACTAGGTGACAATGGCGCGAGGAGCACTGGTTGTGGTCGCCGTAGTTGTGATGGCTGCCGTCGCAAGTGTACAAGTACGAAACATAATAAATATACTACATAGTCACATTTTAAAGTCTTAACCCCCTTATTCTTAAACGTCTACTACCTTATCAAGCCGCTAAGTATTGTTTGTGCCTTTCGTTCATACAGATATATTGATAAGACCGAATGGAACAACCGATACTTAGTGCCTTGCTAAGTTAAAAGACGTTTATGAATAAGGGGGAACTCAGTAATAGTACATTACTGCAGACACTGGGAAACCAAACATAGCTTACTAAGTTTGGTTTCCAAGCGAAGCAAAAATATAGTGCTTTTCTAAAACTTGCAATGAAATACAAAATCGGAAGTCACAAATCAGACAAAAACCAATCGATAACATTTTTTTAAGCTCTTTGGAGTAATATTGTACCAGTAACATTGACATTAATTTTATATCGTGTTTTTTACGGAAAAATGCCAAGATGTTCTATCACTTGCCGAAAACAGGTTACTTCCAGTACTTTGCAATCCTTGGACTCTAGTACTGCTTAATAGTTATGAAATACCATGACATAGGTATGGTACTTCCTAGTCTAATTTAACGTAAACAACATTTTATTTCAAGTTTCAAAAAAAGTAATAAACTAGGTTATAAATATTGGATGTTGGATGTTATATACCAAAGAAAAAACGACCAAGAACACCAACGTCCGAGGTGTGATCGGACCCATGTACTCAGCTTTCGCGGCCGGTGCCTGCACCGCTCGGCCACTCGGTCTTAGCAACCACCAGTCAATTTTATCGGGTATATGCAATCTAATATAATGCATGCAATCATACTCTGTGTGTTGCCAGTGATGACATACGGTACTGAAACGTGGCCGCTTACAATGGGCCTCATAAGAAGGCTCAAAGTCACCCAAAGGGCAATGGAGAGGGCTACGCTAGGAGTCTCTCTGCGTGATCGGATTAAAAATGAGACCATCTGCAGCAGAACCAAAGTAACCGAAATAGCTCTACGAATCGCTAAACTGAAGTGGCAGTGGGCGGGGCACATTAGGCGTAGAACCGATGGCTGTTGGGGCGGGAAGGTTCTTGAGTGGCAGCCACGTACCGGAAGGCGTAGCGTGGATAGGCCCCCCACAAGGTGGACCGATGACCTGGTGAAGGTCGCAGGAGTCCGCGGGATGCGGGTGGTGCAGAACCGGTCATTGTGGCAATCTTTGGGGGAGGCCTATGTTCAGCAGTGGACGTCTTTCGGCTGATATGATGATGATGATGAATCATACTCTAAGGGCAAGCAATGTTACATGCACGCACCTCCTATACACGTAGCTTAGCACGTGGGTTCGATTCCGACCTCGTACGTTGATGATCTTGGTCGTTTTTTCTATGACATCCAATATTTATAATTTATATAGTATTAAGTAGTGTGACTACAGGGGAAAAAGTAAAACCACAAATCAAAATATTTAGTTAATAAAACAGTTTTCACAATTACTTCAATAAACTAGATCTTTAGTTAGACTACGCTACGGAATAGTGTCTTGTTTCTTTGCATTCCCTCCTAGAAAGAAAGACCGTCTGAAAGGACTTTGGAAGTTTCAGGATAGTCGATAAAAATAGTAGTTCAGTTCTTGTTAAGTACCTATGTACTACTACCTACTATGACATTGACAACACGAACAAATAAAAAAAATCTTTAAGAGGCATTTTTTATGTGACGAAGATAGACAACTGAGCTTTCAGCCCAGCTGATGGAAAGCAGAAACTGAGGTCCATGGACGTAGCGATCTGGAAATAGCCTATACGCTGCCTACCCGAGGACGTAGATGGATTTTTGCGTTCTTATAACGTAAGGTGCATTCAGACCAAACGAACATTCGCTATTCTAACCCCCCACTCTACGAAATTCGATCGTTACACAAAACGTGATTGGTTCATTTCGTAGAACGTGGGATAGAACAGCGAATGCTCTTTTGGTTTGAATGCACCTTCACTAGCAACCGGAATGCACTTAATTTTTTTATGCTACTTTATACATATATCTACGGTGCGATATACAATTGAACACGATAAATAATACATTTCTTTATTTCAGTGTGTAAAAGATGACGGGTAGGTTACCTATTTTGTAACATTTCATGTTTCATGATGAACAATTATTTAGGTACTTTTGAAAATGTTGATATGGTTGATTTATTTTATAGATCGAGTTTGCGTGAGGATAACAGGTAACATTTTATTTTTCTAATGAATTTATTGTTTTACCAAGAGATGAAAGAACGATCAACCCACATTTTGTTTAAATAAATAATAATATCATGAGAGAAACACATACGTATACAAGGAGCATTCCATGAAAACATCGACTTTTTGTCGCTTACGTGTCGCTATGATAGCTACTCTAATCGCAATCAAATTATATGTATAGGTATGATATCTGCTAGGAAACACTATTATTACTTATGTTATTCACATCACACATCATCAACCTATGATAGTCCACTGCTGGACGTAGGCCTCTCCTATTAACTATGCGTATAGACGCATTAGGAGGTAAATACCCATAATCGCCACGCTGGGCAAGCGGATTGGCGATCACATTAATGTGTCCAAAAATATTGAAAAGACTCGCTTACGACATGTTTTTATGGAATGCTGCAGAAATCATACATAAATCATAATATATACCGTAAAACTACCCAACTATAGTCCAAAAGCTCCCAACTAAATATGGTCCATAACTAAGTCAAATATCTTGGATTTAGTGTAAGCTACGTAACTAGGGAAACATATCTTATGGTCCACTTAAAACTCGATAACCGCTTAGATCGATTTTTGTAATACTTATTTTGAATCGTACATTAGAGTGCATGGATAGTATAAAGGTAAGTCAAAGTTACATTTTGAAGAATAAGCTGTCGAGGCAGTGTTTGATAATTTAGTAAACGAGATGCCGTCACCGAGATATGAACTCGGAACCACCAGCTTTGTTGGTAAGACCACTACTACTGAGTTACTGACTACTATGGATGATAGTACCCGCAATGCATAGGCATTTAACAATAGGTAGTTATGCGTACATCGCCAGATGGCCACCAATCATACATAACTAGAAAAACCCTAAAATGTTTTTCAGGTATCAGCGAATAGTCGACTTATTGACAAGAGTAAATGCGCTCCATTATAGCAGGTATTTTATTTCACCGATATCTATAGTTTACTCGAAAAATAAAGGCACGGATATGTAGTTATCAACGTGCTTTGCTGGCAACCATTTTCACTTTTTGACTCGACCCTAGAATGATATACCCACGTATTTTTAAAATGTAAGTTAGCTTTGCTGATTATCCATCCAAATAATCATAAATCCAAAAATGATCACGCACATCACATCATCAGCCTATCTCAGTTCGTTGCTGGACATAGGTCTCTCCTATTAACAATGCGTATAGATAGACGGATTAGGACGTAAATGTCGGCAATCCCTGTAATTTGTTCACTACGATGACTTTGCTGCCCAACGTCAATCTTCTATCAAAGAATGGTCAGTGACACTCCCATCCCTTGTTGTTACGAAACCCGCGGGAAGAGTTGTGGTGATGACAAATGTATTCTTACCAGCCGTCACCACACGAAAATAATGATCATAAAGTTGGTTCAACATCGCTTTTTAAACCTGTGAACTATTTACTGACAATCCACTATATTTTCAGGACTTTCTTAGGAAATAAGAAACAGTACCTAACTCAAATTAATTCTATTTCTATTCACAGGCACCAAACGGACGAACAAGGAGATATCATCCTCTCTCGGCCTCGTACTCGACGTATGCGTGCATTTGTTCTAAGCTTGGTCAACGTTCGCGAACCAGAGCAAGAGCATACTTACCTCCGTGGCTAGTAATACATAACACAGATGCTCACAACTGTAGCCGTACCATGACATTTCAAGTATCGGCTACGGTTTAAGTTTTACTCGATATTTCTAGAATTATATCGCGCTCGCGCTTATTTTATTGGAGTGAGCGCGAACGCCTGCTTGACGTGTATAGTAGAACCTAACGTAACCGATACTTGCCAACTGATGGTACAGCCACTGTAGCCGTACTGTGAGCTGCCGCCGGGTTATTAACGCAGGCTTACTTTCTATCCGGCTTGCTCGCACCAATACACAAGAACGAGCGAAATGAATAGAAAGTAGGTCCTCGTTAATGCAGCGGCAACATGGTAAGCACCAACAAATGATATAACTAAGGCTAGGTATGCACAATAGGCACTCGCCAAATGGAACCGGAATTTATGTAAAAAGATTATACGGATATATATCATTTTGGCCTTCCCGTTAGCCGGTACGGCCGCTAAGTGTGTACCTAACCTGAAGCCTGTCAATGAAATAAACAAAAAATATCGATTCCGTATTTTTCTTTTGAAAAACGTTGGTTGTCTATCGTTAAGTAGGCACGATTTTCAATCCGAATGGTGCTGGGTGCTGGTTTACACTCCGGCTCGAATCAATGAGTGCTTGGAAACTTATATACGATCGAATTAGTTAATATACAATACCAATAGCTTTTCGGTGAAGTAAAATATCGTGAGGAAACAGGGCTAATCCCAATAAGGCATAGTAAGTTTCTACGTTGGAGTGGAAGTTCAGACGGCTGCACACAGTTCAGACAGTTACTGCCGGCAAAACGCTAAAAACAAGATATTTTTTCCCTTGAAAACTGACAAAAAATAATACAAATTTCTTTCACAGGGTGATGTTACCGGTTTCCACTACGGAATTTTGATACACTTTATAAGTTTTTGTTTGATTTACAAAATTGAAATACATGTCCGTTATCCCTTAGAACGCCAAGAACCACTAAGGTGGTCGTGAGATGACATGCCTGACACGCAACTGTCTTGCTAGACAATAAGAGATATTGGCGTGTAGGTATGTCATATTTTAATGCGAGAGAAAACGCTTTTAAAAGGTGGACGATGAACGATTAGTATTTAGACTACGAAATTGACTAACAGCTTATTGGGCGAAGAGTATACTTAAGGGTACCCTGCAAATATATGTTAGCGCTTACTCATTTAATTACCTACGCGATAGCTCTAACGGCATGGAGGGTTATGATGGTCACGCGTTTACCGTTTATCGTGCTACTCGTCACTTTCGCACTTTCATACTTGTTAGAACCTGACAGCAAAATCGACAAACGATTAAACACGGGACCATCATAAGCCACTTGATCTTTTTTTTTTAATTGTAGGTACATTTTTGTACTGACTTTTAATTCATGCATTTTTACTGAATGGCATTTGTTAACACTTTATGCCGTTTAAGAAAGTGACAACATGCTAGGTATTAATATGTATGCGTAAGTTGGAAACCTCAAGAATGGTACGGGAAGGGATGTGAAATTCATCTTAATTAATAGAGCTTGTTAAGATTGTGGCTTGTATGGAAACAGCCGGGGAGCACGGCGATCGTTTAGAACATGACATAGCTGGGAAAGGCTTATTAATTGTAACACAACACACAACCAAGCTAAATAACGTGATAACTTTAACTGAACTAACTTGAAACAGGCCCGAGTGACTGTTTGATAATTAGATAGGTAGGTCAGAAAGTACCAAATAAATAATATGAGAAAATTTACATTTCATTATTATGCATATTCATTTGTGCTACGGTCGATAAAGCCTATGGGTCGATTGCAAAAAAAAATACATTAGCATAGAATTAAATGGGAATGTAGCCAGCCTTACGGCACCCTTCCGCTAGGGACTGATTTGGGGAACTTTACTATTCTGTTCCCCAAATCAGTGTTTTAATAATAATTTTTATGTTTTGGTTTCTTTAGTATCGTAATTATTATTAAATAAATCGTTAGTTATATACGGAAAAAAATGAAATAGTAGGTATTTATTAAATTCTTTTTAAATAAATTGTATTTTAGTTAAGGGGTTACCTTAATGAAATAGTTATTTGTTGTACAAGGGAGGAAAGTGGTTGTTTAATCATCGTGCCAATATTGAGACCCGAGCTAGCGAGAGATTCCATAGTTGAAAAATGTAATCTCGAGCGTTGCGAGGGTTTCAAGGCACGATAATTAAACAAACTTTGTAGGCCAGTCATTTTAGCTGAAATTTGGTAAGAATCTCGGAATTCGAGATACCCAGCTGTAACTTTGTAAATAGTTCTATAATGACACCCTTAAAGTTGTCTCAAAACCTACATATGGTAGGGTGTACGCAACTATTAAATTTCAAGGTCAAAAGGTCACAAAAAATCGTCTTTTTGCGCTTTTTTTGTACATATTTCTTTTCCTATGGGTTTTTTA